>VNJO01004874.1:0-58870 GCA_008042535.1 Drosophila tani
CTTTAGATGGCCTGTTAACTTTGCTAGATGTGATGAACAGTCGGATTTAGCTATAAAAAAATAGCTAAGTTTTGTTAAATAATCAAAAATTTACAAAATTATGTTGAAGTAAGATAAAAATTAACCTATCGCCTTTATAGTGAATCAAAAAACGGTATATGCTTTATTTTCGTGTCTGTATATAAAGGCGATAGGTTAATTTTTATCTTACTTCAACATAATTTTGTAAATTTTTGATTATTTAACAAAACTTAGCTATTTTTTTATAGCTAAATCCGACTGTTCATCACATCTAGCAAAGTTAACAGGCCATCTAAAGGTGTTGTCTAACACTGTGCATGTAATCTAGTAGACATCCGCCCAAAAATTTGAGAAAATTTCTCAATTTTCTTAACTTTGAAAATCCACGATAAATCTATTCTTCAACGGATTTCTGGAGTTGTAGGCCTGTTTCATACTTTGGGCGATCATCTTTGTAAAAAAACACGTTTTAATTTTCCAACGGATTTTTTCCGAGTTTTTAGGATGCTAGCAGCACGTTAACATTTGAGTTAACGGATTGAAATTTCCACTTTTTTCAAGTTTATCGAGCTATAGCACACAAAGTACTTATCCAATATACATAAAGTGTTTTAAAATCGAAAGGTTAGTTTATTACCTGTAAAATAAAACATTCGACGGGTAAATTGGTTGGCTACAACTCGAGCTATGAAATGATAAAGGTAAACTAAGCAAATTTTTTTTGTGTAAAACTTTAAAAAATCTTTAAAAAAATACGTATCCATAGAAAAAAAAATTAAAGCCATTTTCGTGATCTGGGGACCCAACTCTACCAGAATTTCGCATCAACAGGCTTGGAGCATTTTGAGTGTAAACTAGTGTAATCTGTAATATGAAATGGAAAGCTTCTAAAAAGTGCATCCATTTTTTATAAACTAATAAAGGTGTCTTAAAAAAGTTTAACTTATTTTAGGATTGAATTTAAAAAGAAAAAAAATATTGCATACCTTTAGACCGTGCTTAAAGAGATTTTAAGTTGCTAAGTAATTAATTTTTTAATTCTTAAGTTGGGATTCTTTTGAGTTGATTATTCATATATGGTATAACTTATATTCCAATACTTTTTTATATAGGCCAACACTTTTGCCTAGGTGCATTCATTTCCATGCCGTATTCTTATGTGCTTTATGTCTACGTTTTCCTACCATTTTATTAACTATTTTCTCTCTATCTCTGCGACCCTGAACTTGATAAATTAGCCAACAAATGTGCACTTCCTTGGGCCGTTTCCTGGACTTTATTCATTCCGCCTCCGAAAACAATGGGGAATTAGCATACGGAACATCCTTCGCACATTTCCATGCTGATTTCTGGCCACTCCAGCTGTCGTTGACCCTGAAAGTTGTTTAATAAATGTACTCACACATGCTTATGGGCCATCGTATGGTTTTCCCTACTTCTTGCCGGCCATTTGCCTATTTCCTTTATTTCTTTGCTGGATCAGCAGAGTGGAACTGTCGACCTTGCCGACGATAACCTTGGGTTTGGGGTTTTGCGGGGGAAACAACTTTTTTAATAACAACAAGCCGTGGCGAATAATGAGGATTTTTGCCAATATTTATTTATTTAAGTTGCCAGATTTCGGAAATTTGTCTCCGCGATGGCGGCGGCGGTCCATGTTGTGTGTGTGTGTGATTTTCGCCGGCGTTGCATTTAATTTATGTACCGAGTTTATTTATGAGGGACGTCTGCTAATTACGAGTGCTTTTAATGAGCGGCAGTTAAAAGTCGTAACGAGCTTAATTGCGAGCAGCCTTTCATTAATAATTTTGTGTCTGTCTTACCCGCTTGCCACCTCGCCTTTCACCGCCTTCCGCTCGCTTTTCCATCCTGGCTTTCCCTTGTCTCGGTCTCCACTTTGTGCAAGTTTTTAATGAAGTTTACATTCTGCCTTCGCCGCTCGCTTACCTCGCTCAAAAGTAAAGCCAACTCTTAGGGCCGAGTAAATCACTTAGACAAGTTACCTTCTAACTCAAAAATGCGGCAGGAAAAACCCATTTTTCAAGCCCCAAAATACCAGGATCCTTTCATGCCCAAAAAATCAATTTTCTTGATTGAATGTGGCACGTTCTTAATGGCCGTACAATATCTTAGATGGCAAAATTATTTGCAACTAAAAATGACATATCTGGGCAACACAATTTATTAGTTTTTGTTTGGATTTATTGACCAGAAGAAATTCACATTTGTTGAGTCATATATTTTACGTGTGCTTGTGCAGCAGTGGCAACATTTTGATAGAAAACTTGCAGTTAGTTGGCCTTTTGGAATCTGGGAATGCAAATTGTGTGATAATTGTTGCAAAAATATATAGAAAATAATCCCCTTGCGAATGATAGCCAGCTCGAATGTTTGGACTGCTGCCAAACTGACTCAAATGTCGGAGGAGGCCTGCTAACGTGGTATCCTGAAAATTGAATTAAAGCTGGCAAAAACTTATTGCGTTAACAACGCTAATTGGCGGCCATTATCCCAGGCCTCGGGGCACCTTTCTCTGGCCACTAAATATGTGCTCACTTGTCTAGACATGATTTAGCCAAGGGCTGCCGCCTATTTCGGACCTGGCCAAATAAATCTGCGTCGGGTTTCAGTCTCGGAACGTCGGGTGGGTTGGGTTTCGCCCTGAGCTTGGGCTTGTGCTTTGGCTTGGGTTAACCAAATAAATGTTCTTCGGGGTCATTGTTCCAGTGTGTATTTCTCCGCTCCCCACCCATCGCTCTATCTCCGGGCAAACACATGTAAACACAAACGAAAGACAAAACTTAAACACGTCGAAATCAGCTTAACAAGTCGCTTTCTGTTTGACTTGGTCGGTGCCTGCCTGTGTGCATGGGTGTGGCCTTGTCCTGGTTCTCGCAAAATTAATGCCTCGGCTTAAACGGATTGAATCCGGCCACGAGAGTCAATTGGGATTTGGCCAGAGACAAATGTGATTTTATCCAAAATATGTACAAGTTATATGGGTAGTTCATTTCAGCATTGGCATTCGAGGTCAGCGATATATTTTGGGTAAAAGCTATTGATTACACTCGAAACTGGAATATATTTGGGGACTTTAAGCTATTGTTGATGATCTAGAAATAAGCTTCTACCCAGAAATGAACAAGAACATAATTCTTCAGGTTAAAATACAGCGATATATATTAGTATTCTATGTAAATATGTAAATAATATACTTTAAGGATTGAATATCCTTTTAATTAGAATAGTAAGAACTTTGACATTTTTTATTTTGCACAAAAACAATGTATACATGATGAGTCAGTTCTAAAAAGTTACATTTAAATTCTCCGAGTGCTTCAATGAGCCAAGAACCTCCACTTCACTCGATCCACAAACACTTGCCCACTCAACAAGTGCAAGAGGTGCCTCCCCCGACAGCGGTGCCAATGGCATTGATTCAGCAGCTGCTGCCATTGGCATTTAAGGTGTTAATGCCATGCGTCAATTTGCCAGCTCCAGAACTGATTAGGGAAGCAGCGGTGCGTTCAATAGACGGCCAATGTGGGTCATCTGCGTGGTGCATTCACCACGGCCCTAATCACACCCTCAGATGCAGATGCAGATACAGATACACCCACGCACATGCACACGAGCTCATTCGCCCAGACGGACATTTGCATGCAGTGAAAAGTTTCTTCTGGCAAAAGTTTTATAGCCCAGCTGTTAACACTTTGATTGCCAGGCAAGTTTTAAAACTGTCGACAGACCGACCGACCCCGAAAACTTGAACCCGCCCCAATAATACGTATGCAAATGCTCTGCGGGAGTGCACATGGCAAATGCTAGCCGAAAGTTTACTCAACTGTAACGCCAATTTATTTTGGAAATCTATACGGAAAAGAGGGTATAGCGCAGGCATGGAGGATTTCATATACCATATATTTTAATTTTGTGTGCAGAAATATTTAAAAATTGAATGAAATATTATTATATTCTGTCACTCGTAATTAATTAGGAATTTAGTATCTCCTAAAATGCTTTACGTATTTCAAAAAATAAATATTTAATCCCCTTAAATTCCTAATTTCTTTTGAGAAATCATCCTTAAATATTTCACCATCCTTTTTTGCCTCCTTGAAAAGAGCAAAGTCCTTGAACTTCTTTCCACTTGGATTGCGAGCGTCCAGCACCTTGATCCGCTTCGCCGCTTAGATAAACACTCGGTAAGTGCATTTAACAATCGACTGCCCTCAATTACACTCGATGGCTCGAAAGGGGTCTGCTCGTTCGGTTCTAAAACCTTAAAGTAGCCGCATTCGATATGCGTTGCATTTCATGGATAAACAGAGCCAGCATGGGGGGTTTGAAAAGTACCAGTAAGCACTTGTGTAAGCATAAGCACTGGAGAGCTGCCAGGTAGCAGCTCTGCCATAAATAAATAAGATTAAGCGGGCCACTCGAGTCCAGTGTCTGTGCGAAATGAGTGAGAGTTGTTGGGCATCAGGCGTACTCCCGTAATCCGCCAACCCCGCCGCAGGAAAGTAACAAAACAACAACGTGCCCGGACTTGAGAAACATGAAATAAACATTTGCCACAATGCGAAGGACACCAAAAACATTTCCGCATGTTGCACAAGTGCAGTGAAGGTACACTCGAAAATTTTTTTAGGGTTTTTTAAGAGAATTATTATGGAATTTTGTATGAAGTTCATAAATATTAGACATATTTTCAAAGGATTTTAATTAATAACAGGTCTTCTTTTTTGTACAAGTTTGCCAGGAGGCCGTTCAGAGGAATATTCTGACTGCCGAGTCCGGGCCTTGGGCATTTCTGGTTTAAAGTGATTGACAAAAGCTACGATTCTCTGTATTTTTTAATGTTATTTTTCCACTCATCCTTCCAATTATATTTATTAGAGTGTAAGGCAGCAAACCGAGAAACAGGAGCTGACTGCATTCGCAATCAGCGCTGCATGTGCAAAGTCAGACTTTGTGCAGCGTCTTAAGCAGGTCTTTCCTTCTTCCACGACTCGTGCTGCCGCTGCTGCTGCCAGTTGTACTCATAATTCAGGAAGTGTGCAGCGTTTTTTGTCAGGCGTACTTGCATTTCATAACAAGCTCCAGTGCTCCCCTGCTTCAGCACGAGACAGAGCTTAATAAATGTCATAAAAAGTGCCCAAGCGCAGAAAGTTTTATAAAAATCAAAAGCCAAAAACTCTTAAAGTTAACAATTTAATTTGAAAATGACATTTAATAAGTGAGGAAAACGGGGAAGAGAAAGATGGATGCAACGAAGCATTGTCCGCTTTTAATGAGCCTGCAAACAGGCAGCTGGCCAAAAGAGCGTTACAAATTCGCACATAACATTAATGCAGCGACCAAATATTTGGATAATTAATATATAAAAATCAGTTTGGTCGGCGGTCTGCGGCCTGGTGTCTGGTCTCATTGTTGTTTAATTAATCAGCCATTGAGCACACACAGCCAGGGCGTGCTCACAATAATTTGTCATTGATTAATTAAAAATCTGTTTCTACCCTAAAAGTTGCTGCTAAATGTTGCTGAATATTCATTAAAACTCAATGGGAATATCGAATGGAATTTTCTGTTTAACAAAATGATTATTCATGGATTAAAACTATTGTTGCGGTCGAAGATATTTCACACAAAGCTATCAAATGGTTTAAAAGCAACGCAAAATATGCAAAAGCAGATCAAGGGTGTTGGCTTTGCTATTTGCATATGTCAGATGTTGCTTTAGCAGTGGGATTTTTGATTAAAAATGATTATATTGCTGTGGTTATGCACAAGGTTTTATATATCAAACATTACACACATGCCGCACTGCAGTTTTTCTTATCAAAGTGTCACCCCCCTTGTTTGCTTCCCTTTATTGCATTGGGCATTATTGCCCAACTGATCTGCGTGAAATTAACAAACTATCAAATTTAATCACAGATAAAGTCCGTTGGTGGTTTTAAATTATAATTGACCTACACGCGCGCTTATTTCCCACTTTAATGAGCTTTAAATCATGTCTGTAAATTAACGATTTCGTTGCCTGCTTTTATGGGCACGTTCGAGCCAATTTCATTGTTTTTTCACTTGGGCTTCCCTGCTCACTATGTGTCGCCTGCCATTAAACAATTAGCAGCGAGTGATGCCCCGAAACACAGTTGCAATTAGCGGCACACAAATTGCACTTAATTATATAATAAATTCAATTGACAGCTGCACTTTTTGTCGCCTCGATATTATGCATTATTTATGAGTTTAGCCTTATCTTTATTTATGCACTTGTTTGCCATTTTAATGATACAATTATCGTATATATATATAATACTTTTGACTTTCCCCCGTCAAACAGTTTTATTTTACCTCGTTTTTGTTTTATTAAAAACTTTTTTATTAAAAAAAAGAGAAGGTAAAAGATGCCTGTATATATTGTAGAACCAGGATGCCGATCTTTTCCTTTGGATAATTTAAATAAATGCATCTTTGTTATGTTGCATTTTGAATAGAGGGTCGATCTCGGTGATTCTCGTCCAGATCCTAGTAGGCATCCCGCTGGCGAAGCCGCCGCTTGCGTTCCTTGTTGTCCAGGTAGGTCGCCAACGAGTCTTTGTTGGGTATCGTCATCACTATTGGCACCAGCTGGTTGCAGGCCGCCAAAACCGAGCGCAGCCGCTTGGCAATATCGTAATCGAGGATGATGATTCCCATGTTGGACTTGCGATAGATGGCGTTAAAGAACCTCTCCAGTTCCTCCTGCGGCGTATCTAGGGAGCATATTTTTGGTGACTATAAACCAGAATAAGAACCTCACCCAAACTCACCGCTATCAGCCATCAGGTAGTTGCGGAACTTCTCGCTGTGGTAGCCAATGCCGGCCAGTAGAAAGCCCAAGGTCACCTCCTATAGGTATCGGAATGAGGAAAATGGTATTAGGCAATCGGTATAATACCCACGGGATCTGCTATGACCGCGATACGCAGAAGCGAGGGGTCTTCTATCACCACGGCAGGCCTCAGGCTTTCCACGCTCCCCGTGTCCGAATCCGGGTCCCGATCATCAGCCATGTGGACCGTATCCCCGAGAAATCAGTAGGGAATTTTGAAAAATGAGATAGAATCTATCTCTGCCTGAAGTTAAAATGAAAGGAAAATATATCTGATTTCAAATTTTGCAACGAATATAATATTTTTTTCAGCTAAGATTCAATTATAAAATAAATTTATAATTCATTTATATAATATTCGTTTGCAGTGATAAATCAGTGACCAGTTTGTGGCCGTCTAATTGGCTTTTGTGGTTTTATCAGATTGCTCGAATGACGTTAATTGCGATTAAATCTCGACATCCCCATCTCCCCCCGAGCAATTTACCCAAGTTGTAATTGAAGATTGTTGCTTGGCAAGTGTACTTACAAAACCTATTGCCCATCCCCTTACAGAGCCTTTAATTTGCCTCGGGCTGAACAAGGCACAAAAATGGGGGAAAGGCAAAATGGCAAACGGAAAATTCAATCAAAAGTGTATACAGCACGGAATTTCATCAAGCATTCCTCGCTCTCTATATCAAAGCAAAAATAAAAAAGGGAGAAACAAATATTACAAATAGATTTCAATATCTGTATAAATTTATCAGAAAACAAAATGCAGAGCTCGGGCGAGCAAAGTTTTTCTTTCTCTAGCCCCAAAATTCCTCTCCCTCGCCAGATGAAAACTTTCCTTTTTTTTTTGGGAAAAACTTTATTGTTATGCTCAGATTTCATTTGGATTTGTTTAAAAACGAAACATATTTTCTTGCCAGCCGAGAGAGATGCAAATATATATAGTATGGAGAATAAGCTAGCGGGCGGTACATGCAAATTGGGGTACTGGCAAAGGCTCTGGCACAATGGCAAACAGCTGGTAGAACCAGCAACGGCCAGACTGTAGACCAACAAACATTTACATAGATACTTCACTTCGTTTGCATATTTTTTAGCCCCAGCTGATTAAGGGGTAGTCGAGGGAATATCCAGTCAATTGAAGGGATAACTACCAAGGGGGGCTCAAAGTTTACTCAAAGAAATATGGGATGTGTTGTGGTAGGCTTTATAAAGTTTAGATTACTTTAAGGGAAGTCTATTTGAATATTATAACTTTTATACAGCTTTTGGGATTTTAAAAGTATATTTCCAAGAGATTGTAATCCTCAAGCGTGTTTTTATATATATCTAATATATATTCTGATTTTAATTACTATTAAATGGTAATTTTTAGTTTGGTAACTTGTTCTTTCGAGTCCTCAAATTTAGGATATTCCCAATTCCATCACAAGACCACTTAATCCCGCCGAGAGTCGACAATGTGCCCATTGGAATTTACATGCAAATTTGTTTTGTGCAATTTCCAATGATTTCCCATTCGCTGATAGCTGATGGCTGATACCATCACCATTCCTGGGGCTTGCGGATAAGCCTGGAGAGAGCTGCAGGCTCTTAAAGCCAGCGGTCAGCTAGCTGTCAGCGCACATTACGCATACGCCCCATGTGCCTGCCAGCAAGATAAATGACGTCAGCGGCGGTGGCGGGGCTATACGGGGTCAGGGCATATTTTGCGCTGTATTTAACAGCTAACCAAGCCGTATTAATTAACTTTTATGATGGGCTCGCCAAAGTGGGCCAAAGAAAGTGGGTTAGATGAGTGCGTATGCGTAATATTTCATTAGGCGGGCATGGCATGGCAACCCACGCAGCCCTCCTTTTGGATGCTATCTGGGTCCTGGTCTCCTTCGGGGGCCTCACAAGATTTATTGCCTGCTTGAGAGATAAAGTCATTATGATGGCATTATGAAAAGGGAAAGACAGAATGCCGGCAGGCAGCCAGGCAGGAAGCCAGGCCGCCGTGCGGCATTTAGGCGATATGAATCTTTGATGCATGTAATTGCCCCGGAACACTACCCATATGCGGCGTGGCTTTATCATTGATTTTCCTTCGGGCTCGCATTCATGGTAATTTTTTTTCCTCTATTTTTATCGCTTGTCTTGCACTAATTAAAATTTCATTAGCCACACTTCGCCAGGCCATATCCATCCATCCATCCATCCATTCATCCCTGGGCGACCCTTTGACTTTTGTGATCCCCAACGATGAGCATTAATTATGCATGCCAAAAGTCAAGGCGGCTGAATCGCTCAACTGACAGCTGTCACCGCAGACAATCAACCGTGTCCCGTGTCCCGCCCCTAAGGCGCAAGCCGCACATAATCAATAATTTCCACGAATGCCACCAATCACAAGCACACACATATCGCCGAGGGAAGCGGCACCAAACTGCAGCCAAACATTTGACCTGAAACGCCTTGCGTTCGCTGTTGGCTGTTGGCGGTTGTCCCGTGTTTTGCCATTTCGCCGACTGAAGTTTTCCGCCTTTCTGGCATTGTCCATTTTGGCAGACTTTCAAAACTGCCAGCCTCGAGTAAGTTGCGAAGAAATCATGCACAGCAAACAGAATCACAGACTCGCAGACACTGAGAGAGACATGGCGCCTACACACTGCGCGCAAAAAAAAACGGCCGACAAAATGGCGGCACCGAATCGAAATGGCAGCGGGTCAGCACGAGACCCAAAAAACCATTTCAAGGTGCACTCTTAAAGAGCCCAAACAGCCGCGCGGACTAAGTGCTTTATTTTTGGGTCTTTTAATGTTCTTTTGGGATTGAAAAAAGTTAGAAATGGTTATGGCAATTATTCTTTAATAAGAAATTAGAATAAGGAAAAGATTACTTTCAAATATATTTGGTTGATACCTAAATAGCCTAGAAAAAGGTTTAAAGAAATGTATATTTCGGGATTCTTTTTAAATATTTCTTATAGTTTCATTTTTAAAACATGTACACGCTCTATGCGTTATGTTTTCGCTATCCACTTAATAAAAACAGCCTTTGAGAGTTTATCCTTTATACTTCATAATCCCCTTTTCCCTAATGTTCCGATCAAATTTCCTTCAAAGTGTATCCAAGGATCCGTGCTTCTTCCGACTCACTTCCTCTTTTTTCGGCTTTTACAATTCTTGCCTTCTCTTTGGGGCGCTGATTGAATTTCGCCGACTGCCTGCCAGCGGCTGCATCGATGCCACATATGTTGCCAGTTGCTCGCATCGCATCGTGTGGCAAGAAGTTTATTGAAATCGATCGAAGCGACTCCGGCTCCGGCCCGGAGCCCCGAAATAAAATAAAGAGAGAAGGACTTGGGCGCCGTGCAGTTGCCATTTGCATATCAAGTGGAGAGCGAGTAACGGAGTGCCAGCGAATTTACCCAGATTTATGTTAATTTATTGAATTTAATTTGATTTTCTCTCACTGTATCGATATGTTGTCGGGTGTCCGCCAGTGAATCTCGACGGCAAATAAATTCAATCAAGTTTGGTGCATAAATTACACACACCTTTTTCGGCGCCACGTAAAAAGGAGCGTATCTTTAAGATACGTCAGGGGGCAAAGTCATTGGAATAACAACAATAAGGGGCCTGGCCCATTTGTTGCCTTCATTTTATGTTTATAATGGCAAAAGTTTTTGAGGGCTACCTTTTTATGTCTGTGATATTTGAAGAGGCCGAAGCCAAAGTCCGGGTTCAGGTCATTAAAATACCAGAGCCTGGGCCAGAAAGGTTGTCCCGCCCTGCTTTGTATTCATTAAGTAATTGGGGGAAAGGTGTGCAGGGTGGACACAAAGCATCTGCGGTTCTGTGGCATAAATTATTTATATACTAATTTAATTATTATTTAATTTGTCATGAATTTCATTCTGCTGCTGATGATGATACTGATGCTGATGAGTCGAGCGTGCATTAACTTCTTTATGCTTTCTGCTGGAGGTATTCCTGCAGTGCCCGGAGTTCCATTTGCTGCACAAAGTAAACAACGCCAGAGGAAATCACCACATTGAAAAAGAGCCTAAAGTGTCCGGACACAAGCTCCAAACTGAGATAGGTCGGGTTCTTTTTCCTAAACTTGTCAGTCAGGAAGCAGATGGAAACCGGTTGGCGGTCGCAAATGGGGATTCCTGAAAGGAACTTTGAGTAAAAACATTTACTTAACCAAACAATAATATACAAATTAATTTATAATCTTACCAGTATGTCCAACATATCCATTCTATGAAATGTGTGACCCTTCCAGGAACTTTCAGCTAGAAACGCTTTCATTTCGGAGCTGTTTTCATCAGTTTTGAAATTCCAGCTCTCTTGCATCAAGCTAAAATATTCCTCCTGCTGTATGTAAGCAGAGGCCAGGAGTAGCATCCAGAAAGCCAAGTGCCAGGCTAACACAGCCAATGACTTAATCATCAGATCTCTGGGATCTGCCAAGTTGTCTGGATCCTGGCCAGCCCAATCGGCTTCGTCTTCCAAATCATCCTGCGTTTTATGCACAACTTTAGTGGAATCAAAGACACAAAACTGCAAGAAGTGATTGAACCGAAAGATCACCATATATAGGAAGACTATATATGACATTCGAAAATAGTAGCCAGCCAAAACATTCAGCCTTTTTTGAGAGGGAAAAATAATACTGAGTTGAAACTTGTAAAATTGTAGGTTTCTTTGCAAACGCAGTTCAGTCAGCGATTGAAGCCAGGCGGCACTCATCAGGTGATGCAGGATATGTAGCGACATGACCAGGACAACCGTAAGTCGGGGTAAACCCATCATATAGTTTAAAAACTGAAGCAGCCCGTCGTAGGATATGTTATAATCGTCACCGACCACTTTTGGCCAGTCAAAATAGAAAGATTTCACACCAAACACCGCCAGCAAAAACAGCAACATTATGGTATAGGCGAAAACCATCCGAGAACACTCTAGTTTTAGATGTTTTCCCAGCAAGCATCTCAGTTGTTTATATTCCAATTGGGCCTCATTCACCAAGTTCCACAGTTGATTCTTTTTGGCCCAAGACCAGACCAAGGTGAAGAATATAAATAAACTGTAGAAGCGCTCACTTCTCAATTCGGATGGAGTCTTCAGAGGTCTGGTCTCAATATTCAAGGCGTTAATTAACTCATTCTGGTGTTCCACTTGCGTGCTCATCAGATTATAGGAAAAAAGTATCAGCACCATAAAGATCCATGTTAAGAATCGGCAACAGTTGGCTCTCTGCTGGTATACTTTCCGTGATTGACTGAATCTCAGCTGCAAGAGCCCAAAAATGTTGAAGGCAAAGCGAAATACTTTAACTATTTTCCAGATGAAGTGAAGGCGTGCCATTTCGAAATACAACTAAAAGTTCCAACGAAATTCCTGCCACATTGAGTCCCCTCTGCAACCATTAAGTAATTGATAATTAAGTTAATGTAGCTCATTTCGCCTGTTTATTATTATTATTCATTCGAACTCATCGTAGAAATAAAAGCGATACACTTGACTAATGGTCTGGGTCACATTGCCATTGAAATTGTCCTGGGAGTCGTACTCAAAGTCCTCGATAATTAAGTTTTTGTGGAAAAGTAAACGCATAATGAGCAGCAGGAGAAGTTCACGTATGTGAGTTTGCAAAGAAATCCTTAGCATAGTCAACGAAAGACGAAACTTCATTCCCTTAAAGCCAAAAGTTGCCAGAACAAGTGGGGCTTTGATTAAGTGAAGTACAGGAAAGTCGTTGGAGAACTGTGGGAGAGTCTCTGTCAAGGAATTTGCATAAAAAGTCAGTAAAAGACTTACCATCATGGTAACCACATCCTGCTTATATTTTATATTTTCACGCCTTCTCATAAAGGTCACACCAAAGGCCTGCGGCAGGGTTCGATGTTGCAACAAACGCCAGGATTTCAACACAAAATAATTGGGATCATCTGCTAGTCTCAAGTAACTCTTTTGAAATTTCCGATGCTGATTTTGCAAATTGTATCCAATTACCAAAAACAACGTCAAAATCAGCAAGTGCAATGTTAAATGGATAAACTGAACATTCAATTGTTGTCCCGGACCTTGGAATATTATAAGCATTTTAATGCCTGGCTTGAGCATAAAGCTCAGCAGATGAAGGGCAAAGTATCGCGAAACATTTCGATGAACTCGCCAGATGATGTTTTGTCGCTTCAGGACTCCCTTTAATATATACAGCCTATCGCTTCTCATGTCCTGACTGAGAAACTCGTTAAATGCCCGATAGATGCAGCCCAGCCAGATGAGATAGTTGCCAAAAAATAGCAGTTCCAAATGGTAGATAAACCCCACGCCCGATATGAAAACTGCCTGATAAAGCGAATACATCCGGACCTGCCAGATAATCAGCAGGGTAAACATCACAATCAGCAGCAAGGTATATATGCACTCCTTGTGAATCTTAACACACAATCGGCTGCCAAGAATGGTTTGCATTGACTTATGCACCGCGGCGCACTCATTGAGGAGATTCGTTAGATGTTTCCTCAGAATCAAGAAGTACACATAGAGCGGCACATAGAGCAGGATCACAAACTGATCAAAGATCCATCGCTGGCTGAAGCAGAGATACAGCCAACTGGCCAACAAATTAATCACCGCCATTATGTGCACATACAGCTGCTCGTCACAAACAAATCGCCGCAGTTGCTCCGCATAGCCCACGTTGTAGAAACCCAGATATAGGCCGATCCTTCCGGTGTGATACCACACACAAATCAAGTGACACAGACAAAAACCCCTGGCCGTGACGTGTTTCTCCATTTTTGGCAATGAACTAAGCTATCACTGGACTTATATCGGTAACAGAAATTATATTTATTGACTGAGCAGCGAGTGGGCTGGGAAAAGACATAAATAACCAAACATGTACTATATATGTGAGTCGATTTAATTACGCGTTGAAATGGAATTGAATGACTAGGGATAATCGTTTGGAAAAGGTTAATCGGTGAAGCATTAAAGACGAATATAAGCATCATTAAGATTTTAAGGATTTATGCATTAAGATACATAAAATGTTCGAAAATTTCTGTTAAGCCTTTCCTCCATTTCAGGCCATTACAAAGGATAATTTATTTAAAACAATATTTTTTTTTCCATATGAATATGAAGAGTATTCCACCATCAATTAATATTCCATTGTTAAGGCACCTCTCAAAGCACAAATGCCACCGTGGACGGACACATTACTTGAAAAAAAATAACGACAATCATATTTTATGCTCTGTTTATTTGTGGAGATGCACTCTGGACCGCTTTAACAGTTGACACTCGGATGTGGATGGGGATGAGGATGAGGATGTGGATATGGATATGGCTACGAAATGGGTAGAGCACTTAAAATGGCATAAAGCCATAAGAGGTCACCACACTCCCCTGTCCCTGTCTGGCTGGCCAGCGCTATCTCACCGGAGCTCATTCTCCCCCGGTCGGTTGGTGGCCATCATCTTGGTCGAAGTTTTTTCCACCGACTTTTTCATCGCCCGGGCAAATGGTTTTACACGCATGTAACTTCCCCTGCCTGAATGTATGTACATACATATATGAGTGCAGTTGCGCCATGCCCATTCCACAGTACCACAGCGCCCTCAGTGCCACAGCGCGCGGCATGTGCGGCCGCATATAACAATGGCAAAAAATGCATGTTTTTATTACAAATTGCAATTGTGAAAAATTTTATACATGGCCGCATCGTTGTCCTCTCGACGCCGCATCGTGTCACATTCCCGGGACCTCCTTCCTGTAACCTGCATGCTACGGGGAAAATAAAGGAGTGGCCGAACAGTGGCAGGACACTAGCAGAAGTACACTCAGAGAAGAGATAAGGCAAACTAAATATAATAGGGGTAAAACTTGTTGGGAAAAGGGAACAAGGAAGATTTTTTTTAAAAGATTTTGGACTCAAAATTATTATTTATTTTTTACTCTGCTCTAGATTTTATGCCGATATTTCTTAAAGTGCAAACAAGGCTTTGGAGGGAGCCTAGAGGCTGGAAGCTGTTCCTGTGATAGTGTCGCCAAAAATAAACTGCCACATAAAATTCCTACCGCATATCCAGTCTGTGTTCTTGCCACTTGCCACACGGGCTCCCCATTTCTTTTTTTGCTTGCTGCGTGCGGCATGCATAAAGCAAATGAATTTATTTTTCGACTGCCATTTTTTCAATTTAAATGCTTTTTGCCTTTGGCTAGTTGAGAGAGTCTTTTCTTACTTTTATTTTTGGTCTTTTACTTTTTTACTTTTCGTTTTAACTTTTTATTGGAATTTTTCTTTTTGATACGCTTTATCCAAACATTTTTATACCCTTGCAGAGGGTATTATAATTTTGACCAGATGTTTGCAACGCAGTGAAGGAGGCATCTCCGACCCCATAAAGTATATATATTCTTGATCAGCATCACCAGCCGAGTCGATCTAGCCATGTCCGTCTGTCTGTCCGTCTGTCTGTCTGTCCGTCTGTCGGTTTCTACGCGAACTAGTCTCTCAGTTTTTGAGCTATCGAGCTGAAATTTTCAGCATAGTCTTATTTCTTTAGCACGCAGTATATATGTCGGAACGACCGAAATCGGACTACTATATCCTATAGCTGCCATAGGAATGATGGCGAAATTAATGAAAAAAAAAATTAAACTTCTCTTTTTTTCAACGAATTTCTATAAATTTTGAGATATAGCAGTATTTTATGGTTCTATAATTACGGTTTTAATTTCATTAAGATCGGGCCACTATATCTAATAGCTGCCATAGAAGCGGTCGGTCCGTTTATATGAAAATGTAAAATTCTACATGTAAAATGTAAAATTTAAAAAATTCGATGTTTTTTCAACATTACTAAAATGGTTCGATTTTCAATGATCCAATTGCAGACTGCAAGGGTATACCAACTTCGGTTTACCGAAGTTAGCTTTCTTTCTCGTTTTCGTCGATTTCGGCGAGCTATAAATTTTTGCATATTTTCATTAGTTGTCAGCGCTGCTTTTGATGATTTATGCATGTTTTTGATGCTCTTTCCATCTCTCATTCTCTCGCTCTGTCGCTCCGTCACTCTGTCGTTCTTTCGCTCTGTCGCCTTCCTCGTTCCACATGCCCTTTATGCATTTTACAAAAAGAGGCCAGCGATAAAAAATAAAATAAAACAAACAAACTTATTAAAAATTTAGTTTGGTAAGGCAAAGTTTTTAAGCTAATGAAAATTGCTGCTGCAGTTGCCGCCGGAATGTTGAAAATGGACAGCTGCGCCAATGAAATATTCGCAGGATAGAGGAGCGGACTGATGAAGAACCCAAGAGAAGAGGGTCCTACTTTAGTGGTTATAAAAAAGGTGATAATTTTTTACCCAATTACACCATGGACAGGCTTACAAAAATTAGGCCAGCTAAAAAGTTTATCGTAATCTATTAAGAAAAAGACTCTGAACAATTTATATTGAAAAGCGTAAATATTTATTAAAATTACAATATAATAACAATAAACTTTTCTTATAAATTTACTTTGTTATAATAATAAATGTCTTTTAACTATAACTACTACTTGTCTTACACCCCTTTTTTTGTCTAATGAAGACTGCCATCGTGAATTCGCACATAATGAAGAGGTCATCAGATATCTGCCATCTACTCTTAGGTATGATGTGGCTCTGACAGCACCTGCTAACGCTCTGATTGTGATGTTTTCCAACGCCCACATTCCTGCAGGACGCGTCCTTCGGCGACTGACGTCTCTAATGATTGTTTGACAAACATGGCCGGCTAACCGTCCGCCTCTTTTCTTTTCTCTCTTCACCGTGCGAACCTAACGGCCCAGTGTTCTGCCGACTTGGGCGCGGTCGAAGGTCTTTATTGAATTCCAACGTGGCGCCCGGACTGGTCCTTCATCCTTGGTCCTTGGATATCCGTGCTTGGGCCGACATGTACAGGATTTTAAAAATGCCACATAAAAGCGTTGAACGCTACGACACGAATTCAAAATTGAAATGACAAAGTAAACGGCGAACGGTGAAAGCTGAGTAGAAAAGTAGGTGCGCTGAAAGAAATGTCTAACCTTGCTAAGAGGCTTAAGGTTACTTGTAATAAACTCTAATAGCTTAGTAAAGAAACACTAAAACAATCAAGACAAAGGATAGTCATTAAAAGGTACTTATAGTACTTTAGAACAGTTACTTGATAATTATAAGTATGCGTTATATTGGCATAACTTCCTTAGAAAGTAATTTCGTAACATAAAAAATGTTACTCAACCTATAAGAAAAGGTAATACAACAGATTGTTGGAACACATTTTAAATACAAGAATATTCCCCTTAATAGTACAAACATTTCTTGAAGTGTACTGTGGCAGAAACGTAGAAATGGCGCCCAAAGGAAGGAGCCGCTTGAGTTTGACAGTTTTGGATTATGCTGCGATGAACATGGCCGATATGCTGCCATGCAAATCTCCCTCGCAAGTGGCAAGTCGAAAGTCAAAAGTGTGGAGAGAGTAAGCAGCGATTGAGACTTGAACAAATTAATCGCCAATCGCCAGTCGGTGCAGAGCCGAAAGTCAGGTTTGACCGAGTTTACACACTCCCCCCCTTTAAACTTTTTTCTTTTTGTGTTCGTGTCGCTTTTGCAAAGGTGGGCTTGGGCTGGGCTGCGGCGAATTCCCAGTTTGCAAATAAATTAGTTTGCTACGTGAGCGACGCAAATCTGAAGTGGGTTTGACAGCGGTTCTCCGCTTTACGTTTCGTTTCGTGGAAATTTTTAAATATTTAAGCGTGTGCAACTTATCGATTGGGGACTGACTACAGAGTCCGCTAATTGAAGTGGTTTCAGTGTGTGGCGATGCCATCAATTATCCGCAGCTCAGAATGCTTTTTCATGCTAAAAGCATTTGTCCAGGGCTCCCAAGACCAGGGCAGGTTATACACTGGCATAAATTATATGGTTATTACGGCTGACACTATACAAAATAATGAGAAAAAATTGTCGATATCTAGAGATGTCATAATTTTCAATGTAAAATTAAATTTCTTTTCTACGTGGGAAAGCAATTCGGTCGAAAGGACTATACTCTATTCGGAAATGCCACGCTATTCATTTTTCTTCTTCTTATTTTTAATAAATTAATTCCGATTTAATCGATTTATATATCGATATATTAATGTGTTATCGATAACAAAATAAGAATTTTATACCTTTAATAAGCTTCTCTACCTAAAGCAAGATTTTCTACTGATTCCAAACAAATACTCCTTATTTTGATCTCTGTGTAACCCCATCCTCACATTAGAGCTAAGTACTCACCAAATTGTTATTGCCTCCACTCGCATTTTTGCTCCTCTGGCTCTGGTGTCCTGCTGCTGCCTGGTTGCCGTCGATGTCGTTAGTTCAATTAGTTGGAAACATGCCGCTGTCAGCGCCGCTGCACAAGCTGCAGAATCTACTCTGCGTGTGCCACATTGTCAGCTACTTCGATTACCAGAAGACGGTCTGCCACTTGCTGTGCATGTACAACCTGCGTTTCGATGATGCCACCCAGAAATTCACCTTCGGTCACCAGGTATTCATCTACATGGTGTACGCCTGGAGCCTGATATCTATAGGTAATTACGTTGTAACTATCCGCTGTTATTTGGTCGATCGCGGTAGCCTCTTTATCTACGCCATGCCCTGCATCTATTATGTAGTGCTAAGGAAATGCATGCTCAAGACACTGAATGAAATGGCAAGGGTTCACTTGGATCTGCAGTCCACGATGGGCACCCTGTTTTGTGTGTCCGTGAAGCGGGCCTTTTGCTGTTCGTGGCTGATATCCATAGAACTAGTGGCCGTTTTCTACTGGCAGATAACCTCGATAAACAATGATTACAGCCAGCGGTTACACCTGATATCGTACCTGATTGGCTGGCATCTGCAGCTCCTGCTCCAAGTGAACAGCTACATTTGGCTGCAGTCGATCTATGTGGTGATGAATCAGGTGCTAACTGCCCGGCTCAGGTACAAGCAGCGCTGGAAAATGCTAAGAAATGTCCTCAAGATTCACAACAAGCTTAGAGGAATTCAACGGGATATATCCCACTATGCATTCATGTACATCGCCTCGGTAATCGTTCTCATATCGGGCTGCTTCTACAGGAGTGTCATTTTTGAGGCGGGCTTCGACTGGGATCTGGACCGTTTGGTTCTATTGAGAATCCAGCTGTGGCAGTTCAGATATCTGGCAAATATATTTCTCCTTTCCGGCACCCTACTGATGGTTGTGTGGGACTACAAGACGGAAAGGAACAAATTCCTCAGACGACTCTGGATGTCGAAGGGTATTAGCCGGCGAATATCGAATGGCAGGAAGTCAACTCGTTATTTAAGTCGCTACAATCAGACCTTGGATATTGTGGATATGATGGTGAGCAAAACTTACCTTTTATTCCTGTAGGCATACGTTACTTTAATTATTTCCTTAGCTCCTAACTGGCAATCAACCCTGTGATATGATCTGCTCGGACGTGACTATCTCTGAATTAAGAAGCAAAGGGAAATCAGTATATAACTTTGAGATCGCTTCCCTCATCAACTACATTCGCCTGCTGATGCTCAACATATGCCTTATTCCCCTTGTGGCTTTTTCCAATGGCTTTGAATTCGTCTTTGAGGAACAGATCTTCCGAAACCTGACAGGTTGGATAAATGATACCGGTTTGTTTGAGGACCATCCCGACAATTACACTGTGGATTCTTATGTCCTGAGCCTTGGACTGGGCGAATAAAATCAATGGGCCCTCGCTGGATATTTGCCAAACTCTCGAGTGATATAATTATGCAAAGCACGTTTACTGTGTGGGTTGTGCTGAATCGAAATAAAAACGAGCTGAAAGCAAAACCAATAAATCAAAGGAAAAAGGATGCTAACCCATTCATTACACAGCAAACACTCAACGGGACCAGGCCCCAGCCACTTAGCCCCACACTCTCTCTGTGAATACATACAAAAATGTCAAACTGGAAATCTATTAAATCACTCGAGGGGCTAGAGTTGTTCGAGCCTTAATTAGCTCATAGCTGTGCAACGTGGCGTATGATTAACACGCGCCTAATGAACGTCATTGCTACACAGGAGAAAATATTATAAAAAATATGGAAAATATGGTGTTCTACTAAGAAATACCTGGGAAATAAATGTATTTAAAAAATTGTCAATTTTTTCGAGTCCTTGATATTTTTAATTGAATCGATTTATCGATAACTTCGTTTTATATATCGATAAACTAATATTTGCTTCATATTTATTAATAGAAATAAGAATTTTTAATTCAATTCGGTTTCTCTTTATGATCATCTTGATCATATCGATATTAATTATAATCGCGATAACACATTAAAGTACATAAAAGATCAAGAGTCTTATTGATATTTATTAGTATTAATCGATAATTTGTATTACTAATGATCGATAACGATCAAGAGTACCCACATTTAATGAGTTTTGTGCCGTGCAGCTACTACTACTGCCGCTTACATCGTTCAGCTGTAAATGATTGAATTAAAATCCATTCGGCGGACCTGGCTAAATCAATGGAATTATGGCTCGTCCACGCCCACTTCAGTTCAGTGCACATGCGGAAACTATTTCCGTGATTTCTAATTTTCGAACAGAGAGGCAGGAGAGTCTCGCGATGCCAGTTGACTGGAAAATCTTTCGATTAACTGCATTCGCCGGAGCAGACCGTGCAACATTAATGAGGCAAACGCCCACCGCCGCCCATTAGCAGCCTCATTGTCACCCGCCCAAAAGGCACACACACCCAATTCCGACTTAATTGATATGCATGTGTGTGGGAGTAGGGTGTGTGAGTGTGCGTGTGCGAAGGAGTGTGTGCGGAGGTGGATTCGGTAAATGCAATTTCCTTGTTGCTGTTGCTTCTACTTCTGCTGCTGCATTCTCTAATGAGTTCGAAATAATTCCATGTTAGGCCCCCGACTATCTGTCCATCTGTATATACACCCCATTAAAGCCCCCGAAAATCATTTGATATGCGGCCCAATAAATTGTGTAGTGGCAGAGGCAAAAAAGACCAAAAAAAAGGAACTAGGAGGAGGGATATGGGCAGAGAAAAAGCAGAGCTTACGTATTGCAATTTGTGCAAAATGCAAATTTCCTCACTGATGACAGCCGCAATTTTGTGCTCCATTGTTGCTAGTGGCACTCGGGCTATTGCTGTTGTTGCCGTTGTTGTCATGTTGTTGTTGTTTGCAAACGTCCATTGTTAAGGACATGAGTGTGGACTTGTGTATATGCATCCAAACATGTGCACAGGCCAGGGTAACTGAGTAGAAACGAACTAGGAAGGATCAAATAATAACAAATTAACTTAAGGCGAGTTGGAGAGTGTTTGAGGACGTGTATGACTTGTAATTTGGTTATTTCTTTAATGATTTTAAGGATTTGGTAATTACATTGATATATATTCGATGTTTCGGATGTGACAAGGATCCTTTTTTGATAGTTTAATAGGTCGTCTTCATGTTTGATTTTTAAAATGTTTATTTAATGAGGATCTCCTTATGTATGTAAACACGGAAACTTTAAATTTAAATTAAACTTAACCAAAATTTAAAATAAAGAGACTTGTGCAGCAAAGCTAGTTACATAAGACTTACTTCCTTATGTATTTAGTTAGAAATCTTAGGAATTTATCCCAGGAATCCTAGTGCTTCGCCCCTAATTGTCCCGCATGTCAGACAGTGCCAGGCACATACCAATAAACACAGTAGGAGGAGAAGGAGCAGGAGGCCTGGGCCAAAAGCCAGAGCGTCGGGGTCTGAATTCCTGACTAGCAAATGTCTGGCCATCGCCATCGTTGGCCACCGGACAACACAACAATGGCTGACCAGCGTCAGCATTAGGGTTACTCCCCGGATCCGGCCTCGTCTCCCTTTGATTAACAATGATGGGCATTATTTTTGCAAATAAATTCTGCTTTTCGAGAAGGACGGACGAATGAAAGCGAGTGAAGGACGAGGTCAAGGCAAAGGCAAAGGGAAAGGCAAAGGCAGGCATGTTCTGTTTGTCCAATCGTTGACATTTTTTCATGCTCAAGTTGCACTTTATTGATTTATGGCAGTCAGCGTCAATCATGGCTCATGGCTGTATCGTTGGTCATAATTGCACATTTGCTAAGACCAACAAGGACACACAGAGGACTCACAGAGGGACTCGGGGGCTCTGGCGGAAGCTTTTAGGCAAACAGGATGTGCTGTGCATGTGTGTTTGTGCAACAGCTTTCCCGAACAATACTTACAAGTCCGAGAAGTTGAGGCAAAACAATGCATTTGTTATGCAAAGCCTTTGATGTTGTCCTTGGGCCAAAGTGCCGACTGCAGGAAGCAGAGCCGCCTGCAGATGCAGATGACAAAATGATTTTGCAGTAAGCGGGCCCGGCAAAACACTTTGCCTTTTTATCAGAAAAATGCTCTTCAACTTTACAACGAGTCCAGTTTGGGGCTCAGGCTGAAGCTGAGGCCTTGCCAAATGGGTCAACAGCGAAAACAACTTGGCCTGCCGCAGAAACTTTTTGCTGCCTGTCGAGGAGGAGGAAGAGGAGGATGAGAAATAAGAAGGGAACACCCAGCGAAATAATTAAGGTTCTTCAAACTTATTGACGGTTTTTGTCAGTCGGCGGGAGGATGGAAATTCCAGAGATAATAATTAGGGCAAGCCGCCTGGCAGCACAGAAAAAGAACAAAAGCCAGGAAGTGGCCAAAAGTAAACAGCAGCACAAAAAATAAAAAAATATAAAGGGACGCCAAGTAAATACAAAAAACCCCATCTAGGAGGGCTAGAAAAAATTATAAGCGCCAGCTGGAGGAGACTCCCTCGTAATACCCGGCTAAATTTCTACATAAACGAATGTCGGGCGCACTTAGCAGGCAATTGCGAGATAATTTAATTATGCGCCACTCCTGGCACAAGCAGCAGCAGGATAACAGGATAATGATAACGAAATAAGCAAACCAAAAGGGCTTACACCACATTCCAGGCCATAAAGAGCCAGCTCGAGGATGGCCCAGATAAATTGTGTGTGGTCTGCGTTGGTAAATTAAATGAAAAATGGCCAACGAGCATTACGAAACCCTCTCTCTGTCTCTGTGTGTGTGTGTGTGTAACGGCCCGATATCAACAATATCAGCAGCGGTGTGGCTTATACAAATTGTCCCCTTTACGGGCTTAATTGCCAACCGGAAGCCGGCGGCTAACTTGTCGCCGGATGCGATATTCTATATGTTTTGTGCCACCGGTCACCGGTCAGGTAGCTGTAACAGAAAAACTACGGTCATGCCAGCATTAAGCATAATTAGCGTGCAAATAATTTATTCAAGAATTGCAAAAGGTCAATTGCGGTGGAAACTGAGTGGATACCCGTTCGCCTCTCTCTAATGGCCGTTGTCTCGTTTTCCCCGTTTTATTTTCAATTGCAGAATTCGGTTTTATTCGCCTCATGGATTATGCAAAACTTTTCCTGCCCGGGTGTCACATGTGCATGAGTTGTGAATGATGTTTTGTGTGGCGGCGAGTGTAATTTCTCGGGGGTTAAACTAGTTCTGATGGAGTTGGCTAATTCCGGGACACTAAATATTTCTTAATTGGTATATATGTTTAAGCAATAAACGTTAATGAACTCTCACAACAATTTAACGTGATTATTGTTGTTAAATTATAAACTATTTTAGGATAATAACCATAAACTTAATTAAATATTTCCATGTATTCAACAATTCTTTTTCATATATTAATCAACCCCCGCTCGCTCTCATGACTCCTCATTACTACCTCCAATTTACCACGGAATCTTTTTCCGAACTCTAGTTTTAAACTTTTAATCAAACAATTTTCGTTCTTGGCAAAATTCCGAGCACTTTCCCTGCGAGTACTTTCATTGAAAAGGCGTCGCTTTAACGGGCTTACTGCAATTTTCCATTTTCGGCACTTCAGCGGCAACTTTTCGCTTCCCGCTGGGACCGCAGGACCAAAAGGAAACCCCTTAACAAAAAAAAAAAACCCTGCCAATGGGCAATTTGGCTTTAACATTACGGTTAAGCATGCATGTCAAGCACATTGCCACACTGAAAAGTTTGTTGCCCCAGCTGCAGTTGTAGTTGTCGTTGTCGTTGTCGTTGCACTTGCAAATTGCACTTGCAGCGGTAGTTGTAGCTGTAGTTGCCGTTGCAGTTGCAACTTGCATGAGCCGGCGTCGGTGTTGGTGTTTGTGTCACCCCCAGGCGAAACGCCTTGGTGCCCCCGTTTCGGTTTCTTGTGCAATAATTAAGTGAGTGCCAAGTCGAGTGAAGCGTGAAGCGCCATTGCCGTCGCCACCGTCGCCGTTCTCATTTACCCATTTACCGAGAACGTCCTTCTGCAAATTCATGCGTAAGCAAAACAAGCAAGAAAGCCTTATATGAGCGATGCGACGGTGGAGTACCCTAATTCCTACACAATTGAAGATTAAGGAACTTTTAGAGCTGCTCAAGAAGCTGGAAGCCTTGCCTTGGAAGTTAATTTAAATAGCAATCTGATAGTTATCCTTGAATCTGCTTAAAGCGACCTAGACCTACTCACTTTGCTCGGACAAACATCGTACGCTTCTGTGTGTAATAAGCCAACATTTTTGGGTAAATAAGCATCCAAAATGTAACATACCCTTTGCCCTGGTCGAGTACCGAGCATTTCGTAAAATGAGCTGAAGATTCTGGAGCAAGAGTGCGAAATTGAAGGGGATGTGTGTGTGTGTTATTTTGGCTACGCTCGCGGGCAGGGAACGCGGCTGAGTAAACGTTGCACGCATGAGAAATCAAAAGCAGTAGCAGAGGCACCACCAGCAGCAGCAGCGGCGGACTTTGCCCTCGCCGTATTGCACCCTCGCTGCCTCACTTCCAATCCTCTCCTGAAGTGGCAGCTCCTTATGCTCCTCGTTTCTCCTTCAGCATAACTTCTCCTTTGCCGCAGTGCTCCAAACTGTTGCCACATGCACATGAAGGGTCCGGTTCCAGGGGCGGCGGGAGAAAATTGTGCCAGAGTTCAAGGAAATGGTAAATTACAATAACTGGCGGCCAAAAGCAGTGGAAACGAATAAGGAAAGATGGAAAATTAAACGCTTAATCGAAGCTGCAGGCAATTAATGAGGCCTTGTCGATGGGGACAAAGAAATTGCCACAAAATAATTGCGGAAAGAAAGCTTGGTGAAAGGAAATTACATTTCGAAAAAGATTTCAAGGCTGATCTGTAGCTATATCTGAATTTTTTAGCAAGAAAGCCAGAAAAGACAGAGATGGATATCTTTTAAGCAAAAGACTTTCTTAGAGAATTACTAAATATTAAATAAGATAATCCCCTTGAATTGAATCAAACTTACTTACTCTTCCAGCACATTTTATCGCTTTGACAATTGGGATTTGGCGCCAGCTTCCCATAGTATAGTTTAGCGAAAATCAGTAAAGTTTTCTCTGAATTCCCCAGCGTTTGATTGAAGTTTTCTTCCTGTGGTCCTCTTATCTTACGCTTTAAGCTCTCTTGTCTTAACCTGTTTTAAAACTCGACTTGAAGTTCTCCTTAAATGCTCTCGACTCGAACTGCGAACTTTCGCCTCCTCCTTAACGGGAACAAGTTTGGCCATAACAAGGACACGTAAGCTGCCGCAACACGCATTCACTTATTTCGCCATCAAAATGCTAGCACTTGAAATCAAATTTAAACATCTCCCGCCCGCCCGCACACTCACCACACACACACTCACACACATTTATTTATCCCCTGTGGTAGTGGCAAATGTGCGTAGTTTTTTCTCTATTTTTTTGCAGCGCCATCCTGCCTTCTTTTGAGGCGAGCGACACGTACTTCCGCTCATAAGCCAAAGGCAAACTAGGCAAGAAGCAAAACGGTGGCGAACTAGAATAGCAAAAAGGGCAGGGAATGCTACTGCCACCACCCCCGCGCACTCATACCTCTGGAACACTGTAACGAGATAATATTTTTCCAACATATTCGTGTGTGTGTGCGAAGACTAAATGATATTACCCGAAGTAACATCAGCCTGACTGACAGACAGGTGCTGCCTGCATTCGAGGGGACGGTGGGCGGTAGGCGGTGGTCGGTGCATGCACAACTAACGGAAACCGGATGTGCTTGGCTTGGCAGTTGTGAAGTGATGTTTAGGCCAGGATGGCAATGCTCGCCGGTTGCCTACAACCATTACTGCCACTCCATATACATATATGTACAGACGTTCAGCTGCGACGTGCGAACTCGCCCGTAGGCATCATCGAGTGCCACGTTTTATGTCTTGCCAATGGAAGCCAGGAGCCTGGAGCAGACGCAGTGACTCCAGTCAAGTCACAAGCTCCGAAGTGACAGGCACCAAGCTGTAAATGTGTGTGTGTTGAACAGGATAGTGGTGACGAAACTAGCTTTAGATTTCCCTTGGAAATTATTATATATTCTTTTTTAGAGCAGAGATGGGCAGGTTCGGTTTGAGAGCGAAATTTCAAGAGCCTTCGACCAAATACATTAGAGTCTGCAAGATGAGTAACGCTCTTTAAAATCCACAGATAGAGCGCCGAGAGAGTGAAAGAAGCGCAGAAAGGAGCTCAAATTTGTCGCTTGCAAAAAAATTGCCTGCATGTTGCAATTTACATGTACTGCCGTTCGGCATCTTAGGGATTATATTGGTATTTGCTTTGACTTTTAGAAAATAATAAACAATAATACAGATTGGCAACTATATTTTGTAAACAAATTGAGAAATCTCCTAGAACCACTTGCCAAATTTTACAAAATTATTTTCCACTTTTAGAAAAGTGCTGAGAACTCAAGATTTCCCCCAATCGAACTTCAATAAAAGCCAAATAGTCCAAGTCTGATTTGGCAGCACTGTGCGCCTCGATGTGTGCTTGACTCCGAGTGAAGCTGTTATGGCCCCACAGGCGCCGCTCGCACTTGCTCCCTCGCTCCTCCGCCACTAGATGTGACAGCATAAATCGCTGCCTCTGCCACTGCCACTGCCAGTGGGGGTGTGAGATCGGAGTCTGGGAACAATAAAGCCATATTGGCAATTTAATGTGCTGCAAAACATTAGATTGGCGATTGGCGCGGAGCGAACGACAACACGCATACACGCAGCGTATGCCGAGGCACTGAGCTCCGAGCAGTGCATTTTAAGCAGCTAAGCACGTAAACAGAAACACTGGCACACAGTGCACTTGTGCAGCTGCTCGGAGGCGGCAGCTAAGTTCACCGTTCACTTATCTTTGGCAATGCCCAGCACGTATCCACATTAAGTCACCCATCCGACCGCCCACTGTACTTGGCCCCCAGAACCCATTCCCAAAGGAAAACAGCTTCATTTTCAGCTGCTGCCTGCCTGCTTGCTGCCTGCCTGCCTGCCTGCCAGATGGTAACCGGCCAAGTGCAAAAATTTAAGGAATTTTTTCCGAGTTGCCATGACCCTCATTCCGGGGCCAAACATCTCGCGCTCCTTTTGGCATCCGCAACATTTTCACAGGGCATGGGCACCCTCTCCCATCACCATTGTCATTTGCATATTTTGCGTTGCAATTTTCGTAGCAAACTTGTAAATTTGACTTTATATATGCAAGGTGCAAATCTGTTTAACGTCCCTCGTGTGCCGGCATCAAAATGCATTTATGCAAAGGCCAATGGAACTAACAGCAAAATTAAGTCACCAGGGCCGACGTAACGCCGACTGATGACGGAGTGGAAAGCGTGGAAAAATTGCTGGGCTACAGAGTGTATATCAATGACAGTTAATGGAAAAACTTTGGTGGCTGGCGGCAAAAAAAAACATTATATACTCACGAAATCCTCGTGGAGGGAAAATGTTAATTCAATAATATAAAAAGCAAATAAGCGATAAATGTAGTATCAATATAAGGACATAAAGAAACATTATTCATATTTATTTATACAGGGCCTGAAAATCAACGAGGAATTTAAAATGTGGCTGGCCGCGTCATCATAAAAATACAAATGCGAAACTAGTTTATGACCCATTCAGAAATATCTTATCGCCTCAAATTATGGTTCATCATCCTCCTCTCATAGCTCCTGATTCGTATTCAAAAGTGTGCCCCCTAAACATTATCTGCACAAAAATATATGCTCGTAAATGTGAAAACACTCTATAATGAGCTAATCAAGCCAACTCGAACAAAGTTCTTGTGTCGATAAATGCAAATGGTTGTCGCTCTTCGGTTTTGGCCACACACACACAGCTTTTACGACGGCATTACAAAGTCAACAAACGAAGCCGTAAAACATCAGACATCATTTGGGGAGGCCAGCACCTAGAGAGATTGGCTGTGGCAGCTGTAAACAAAATTGGTAAACGCAGCACAAAGGCGCGAAATCAAATTTGCAAATAAAGCTTACGGTTTCCACCGATTTCCCGCGGGCCCAACAATAGCCATTAAGCTTTGACGACATAGTTAAGACCATCGAGGACATTTTCCCGAGCCAAATAAATTCATTTCGGAAGTTGAATTTTGACAGAGTGTTTTCTAATAAATTATAACACAGTTTGTGGTGTTTGCTAATAGCTGACAAGTCAACGAAGCTAATGCTGTTGACACTGGGACACACACACACAGTCTCGCCCCAATCGCATTACGTATACGCCACGCTGAGCGCATTTTGGCAGAATGGCAATTGACTTTAATTACTTCGCCTCAAAAAGTCATACAGACTGCTGCTGCTGTCTGTGTGTGTGTGCTTAACCCACGATGTCATCGACGGTGAAGAGGAAGCCACCGGAGCGGTGGAAGGAAGCAGCTTTCATTAGTTTTCGGGCGGAAGCCACTAAAAGTCTTTACACGGCTCTGCCACTCCTTATTCTCTTCCTCCTTCCTGCTGTATGAAAACAGTTTGCGAAATTTAATTTTCAGCATACTTGATTTTTAAATGGCAGAGCGCGCTCCGGGAAGACTAAAGGGGTGGCAATGTGCAATGAAATTTGCTGTTAATTTGTACAGAAATGTCTCTATTAAATTTTAAATTGGTTTCCTGGCAAATGTTATGAATTGGCTCAAAGTGTGGCTGGCCACCAAAGGTTGTAAATGCATGTTAAGGGGCGGGGGAAAGGAAAAATTGCCATGTTCTTGTGGCGGCGGATGCTTTCAATGCAATGCATTCAATGGGAAGGAAGCGGCTGAATGGACTGGATGACTACTGCTGCATATCTGGCTGCAAGGAAACCAAAATGCAGAGTGAGAAAATATTTAAATTGGGAGGTTTATCAACAAAATTTATTTACATATTGGGAATTATATTTTTTAAGGCTTTTATTTAAAGTAAGGCAAAATGTCACAAAGAAAGCATTCACATAGCTGCCGCTAATAGATTTTCCTTTCTTATTTTGTATTAAGGTTTCTAGTTAAGTTATTGACTTCTTTTCAGTGCAGGAAGGTGCTGGGTGAATGGAAACCAACGACTGCTGTTGGATGCGTGTGCAATCTGGCAATAAATATTTTATATTTACAATATTCTTCTCTGCTGGGAGCTGGCAGCAAAGTCGGGAATATTGATTCCTCTCTCGAATGGTCACAAATAGTTAAGCAAAAAGCTGAAAATGTATTGTTATTTAAATCGTTAAAATTCGCCAACTGAATCCTTAATGGCCGTAGACGCACTTTGAGTACTAGTTTGGTGAGGGCATTCCCTTGGGCACCGTAATTCTCGCTCTCGTTTACGGCATGTTTTCCTTAAATGTTTGCTCACTTTACTCAACGGAAATCGGGTTGATGCTGCTGCTGCATCGCCGCACCGGAAGTTGTCGGTTTTTTATTTTATTTTATTTTATTCCTTTTATGACGCTGCATTTTGTGGCATGTATGGGCCTTGGCCAGCTTGTCTTGGCTATGACCCTGGCTTTATTGCTGCCAACTGCTCGACCAGGCCAATTACACATATATACAGTTGCTTTGGCCTGGCTATTTGGGGACTGGACGGGACAGAACCAAACCGTGTTGCGCATCGTAAATGAGTCCTGGATACTTCAAGAGAGCTAATGCCTGGCCAAGCGGCTCATTGGGGGTCCTGCTATGGCATTATAAACATCCACTGTAATTAACATTATACGGCATCTTCTTTGTTGAGAGTGTAGTTTGGCCTGGGGCTCGTAATGGCCCACGAAGTACCCATTTGATATACAAATTTGCAAGAATGTGTAGATCAATAACCAAAATTACTTGAAAATATCATGTAGAAAAACAAATTATACACATCGTTGATACCAATAGTTATACATTTAATTTACGATTTTGCAAAAGTTAGCCTAAAATGCAAAAATGCACGTATGATATCCTCAAATTCAAATGTGTTTCCAAAAGTAAGCCCAATCATTTGCATCTACGAGTACTGTCGATCTTTAAGGTAGTTCGGTTAATTTTATTAAGTCTTCGATAGCTATTTCCAGTTACTTACTGGCTTACTGGGCTTACAAGATTTGCACAGCTTGGTCTTTGTAAGGTTTTTCTTGCCATTAATCTTAAGGGAGGGTCGGCCTACAGCTCTCTTTTGCTTTCCCGCCTTCTTCTTTCTCGGGACGCGACCTCGCTTTTTTTCGGGACATGCTCTGGGTCTCACCTGAGTAAGTTGGGAAATACATTTACGGATCTAAATATATAAATGCGATTGAAAAAAGCTCACTGCAAATAACATCTTTTGCTCGGGAGTCAGCTTGCCCCAGGCTTTCGTCCCGTTCAAACTGCACTCGTATTCGTCCTGGTCCTGGTGAAGCTTCATGTACTTCCTCATGAATACATTGAAGGCCTTGTTCTCTGCCACTCCAAAAGGTATCAGAGTATGGGCTCCCATCGCTAGGATCGATTATAGATTTCAAGATACAAATTCTTACAAAATATTTCAAGAAGTTCCCAACAAATTTTCGTTTTACTTTCAAATTTGCTCCATGGATTTAGCTGAGATGTTACAATATTGACACACATTTAAATACTGACACAAATATCGGATACTGCTACGTTCGAAGCTTTTTGGACAATTAGCAAAGTCATATTAGGAATTTGATTTCCTCTAGGAAGCAGCCTTAGGCTCTTACAAGTTGTTAATTAAATTTCTTTGGAAAGAAACGACTCTGTTGTTTCTCCTCTCTCTCTTTCTTCTCGACACAGTCATCATTATTATTTTGGGAAGTAATTAAGCAAACTTTCTACTGTCTTTACTTACGTCGTGGAATTTTGTTTTTATTCCTGGGCCATCACGTTTGACGAGCCTTGACATGGCCACCAACAAGAACTCGAGGAAAAACATGGGAAACATGGGAAAATGAAAGGAAAAAGAACCGAAGAGCTAAGCCAAGCCAACTGCGAGAGCAGAAGAGGGCTCCAATTTTCTACGTGCACACCATAAAGTTGATGTGTAATTTGTTTTTATATGCATTCAACAGAACTTGCCAAATTCTATTACAAGTTTACAATTGTATTACGGCAGAGAGCTCTCCGACTCGTCTTCACCTTAATAAACCATAACTAATGGGGTCGCACAAGCAGAAGCAGAAGCTGAAGCAGCAGCAGAAGTATCTGCAAGATACTCGCACTTGTGGGCTGAAAATGCTCCAAAATGTCGGGAATTGTTGCCTTTAAAGCGTCGAAAGCAGCTTAGGAGCTTTCAATTTCACAATAACAAAACGCCAACGCGACTAAACAAGAAAATTGAGTGTAGGAAAAGCGAAAAGCAGAAACGAGAAGAGCAAACAAGTAAATGAAATTTCCGTTTTGAGCTGTTCCCGCTCTTACCCGCTCTCCGTGCCAGGACCTTCTCGATCGTTTAGTGTATCAATAACTGAATAACAGGCTAAGAAGGCGAAGGCTCTGCCACTATACGTATATGTTTGTTGTTTGACTGTTTGTGTTACCCAACGAAGCCTCAGACTCGGCTGCTGCTGCTGATGCTTTGTTTGTCAGTGCAATTTGAAGTGCCGGAAATATGCTTTAGCTTTATGGGTTTTTGCTCATCTCACACAGCTCAGACTTTGGCCATTCGCATTCGCCATTCCCGGAAATCTGTGCTCTCAGCTCTGTGCCCCAAAAAGTTGGCTCAAATTACTGCGTCTAGCCGCACAGAGAGTTACAACAAAACAGTCGAGATAATATCTTTTGATTAGTGGCAACCGCAAAAACTTTAATTAAATTCGCACACATACAATTCTCAGCTGCTGGAGGAGGAAAGTTTATGCCGCATTTGCCATGTCACCAGATAAGTTTCCACTGCTTGGACACACACGCATGTGGACCAGACCGTTTCAGCTTTTGGTCTTTAAGTTTTACAATTCAAAAAACAAAGGGAAACGTTGCGAAGGAAACTTTCCGCCAAAGTTATGCCGAGTTTGGGGGCGAAATCCAATGAATTAATTAGTTGAATTCGGAAAAGAAGTCAGAAAGCTTTTGAAAACACTTGAAAACTTAAACTTTAAGCCTTCATTTTAAAATTTATGGGACATTAGATAGTATTAAATCGGTCTTGATACTATTAACTATTGTGTAAATTCGGTTTATTTGTTTACTTATCAGATATTTTTACTCATCAGGTATTTTTTAGGTAAATGATACGAAGATGGACAAACCTCCAAAATGCACTTTTAAATAAGGTAAGAAATATTTTGTATTATTTTATTATATTTATTTATTTGGTTTTTGTAACTTTAAAGACACACCAGAGTGTAACCTCTTTTATATATATATATTCCTATGATGCCATAAATTTCAACCAGGGCGAATCCGGGACAAAGACAACTGAAGCCAGCGACTCGCAACACTCCCCAGAAATAACTCATATCGAATTGCACCATTTGTTGTTTTGTCTCCCGAGAGAGAGGATATTGAGTTACGCTGGCGGGGATTTGGATGGCATTGGGTGTTTTGGAGGGTTGCGGCTCGTTGGCTTCCGTTGCCCGATGCCAATGGTTCGCCTCGTGGTGGCACTTTATATATATTGTGTTTCATTTTTTGTTGCTTCGTTTGACGCTTTCGATTTTGATAGATTTATCACAGCTTACAATAAAATAAGTCGAAAATAAAACAATAAAACAAATTAAAAACTCTATGCAAATGAAAAATCTAAAATTATGTCCATTAATTGGACGATGTAATGGCCATCCTGGCATTGAGCCACGTCCACGCCCCCGAGCATTAAGTTTGTCTTCGCTCGCACTCTTTGGCCGGGAGTCGTGGACATCGCTGTCAATGGGATGCAGTTAGCATTACATCATCCTTACATATCGTCATCTCTACTACAGTACAAAAAGCTACAAAATCAAGGGCTCGCTGCCCATTGTTTGTGTTATATAAAATACAATTGAAATATGCTTAACCTACGACTAAAGTGTTTCTCATTTCGTTGTCGTTTTTTATGTATTTTCATACCGACTATTTGGAGCTCTTCTTCTTTTTGCTCTTGGGTATTTCCGCCCACAGCCGGAAGAAGTACTCGTCGCGTTGAAGCAGCCTGCCGCGCGCATACGAATGGATGTCCGCATCCATGTTGTGGTCACGCAGCCACGACGAGGTGTTACACGTGCTCATCTCGGTGCGCGGCTCGTCCGGCAGGCTCTCATGACCTGGACCGAAAAGGAATGCAATATATATGTTAGTTTTGACGAATTGCACAATCAGCCATATTCACAATTCTTTTATGACTACACATTTGTGTTCCTTGGCTTGTAAATGCTTTAAAATATCAGTTCCTATTTAAGGCAACACTCACCAGCGGTCATGACCTTGTAGGGCTCCTCTGATTCCAGAGGTTCACTCAGACCAATTTCGTTCTTGGCAAATATGCGTATCATGTACTCGTGATTCTCCTGCAGGTCTCTGATCTGGAATTTCTGCACGCCAGCTGGCACACGACCGACCTCGATCCACATGGTCTTCTTCATATCCCGTATAGCGATGTGGTATCCGAGCAGAGGCGCACCTCCATCTGACTCGGGAATACCCCATTCGAATATGTGGGCATTGGCGGCGAGAACGCGCGTCTCCAGTGGAGCGGTCGGTGGCGAGGGTACGGCTATGGAAAAATCAAAATAATTAAAAGATTGTGTTGAAAGTCTTGGCAACTTGTTCGACTCACTGGCATGTGTCTTGAGCGATACGCTCTCGGTGACGGCTGGTGCACCTAGTCCAGCCTCATTCTCCGCAGACACACGGAACCAGTACTCGCACTTCTCCTTCAAATTGTCGATCGTGTAGTTCAGCTGGTGAGCATCCAGGGTAATGACCTTTGACCAAGTGGTGGATGTTGACGAACGTTTCTCCACGCAGTAGCCTGTTTGGGAGTTAAAGGGAATTACGTTTAAATTTATATTAATGTGTATATCTTACCCGTGATTTCGGAACCACCATTGCGGGCTGGCACCTCCCAGTCCAATGTAACACTTCGACTGGTGACATCCGGCGCCCTCAGGTTCTGAGGTGGCGATGGAGGCGCTGGGAGTTGAATAACGAAAGAAAATCATTAGCTTTTTCCTTTCTTTGGCTTTTCAAACTATTTACGTACCCCTGATTTCATTATCAATGGCTGGTGTTGATTGGGGATTAGGTTTGCGCATGTTTAAGCATTAGTGGCGTTATAAAATAAGCAATTTGCGGAAGCAATAAGCAGTTGGAACTATTTGTAAACGATTTGAGAACTTACTTATCTTGCGGCCCACGACAATCTTCTCCGTGGTCTCGTACGCCTCGCTGGTCCCAGCCTCGTTTCTCGCATAAATACGGAACAAATAGCCCTTGTTCCTGACCACCTTCTCCACGTGAATATTGGTGACAGTGCCCAGGCTTGTGCCCACCGATCTATAGGTGGTTTCAGTCTCTTCCCGTATCTCCACAATGTACTCAATGATCTTGGAGCCGCCGTCATTCTCAGATGGTTCCCAGGCCAGATTGAAGGAGGTGTCGTTCATTCCCGATACAGTTGTAGGGCCACGAGGTGGCGATGGTTTTTCTATAGATTCGTTCAGGTTTAAGTAAATGATGAGCAAATTATAATAAATGTAAAAAATTCAGAAATCTTGTAAGTTCTGCTAAAACATTGGCATTTACAGCATTCAAACTTACCGAACTTCTTAGTTATCGTCACTGGGTCACTTTCTGTGGGCTCGGACTCGCCAATGGGATTGGCGGCCACCACACGGAACATGTATTGCGCATTCATGGATAGTTTCTGAACCGCATAGGATTGTATGTCCTTGTCAAAGTCGGAGACCTTCATCCAGACACTGTTCTGAACGTCGCACTTCTCCAGCGTATATTTGTTGATCTCCAGACCGCCGTCATCGATGGGCGGTGTCCACTCCAGGACGATCGAGTCCTTCTTAATGTCCTTGATCTCCAGGGACTGGGGTCTGCTGGGCTTGTCGATCACCTGAACCGTGCACTCCACATACGTAGAACCGGATTCGTTGGTGGCCGTGACCTTGTACTTTCCGGAGAACTCGCGGGTGACCTTCTTCACCGTGTAGGTGGAAGTGGTCTCCGTCGTCTCGATAGTGACCGTCTTGGTGGTCTTCTGCTCGACCGTCTCCTTGTGCCATGTCACGGTGGGTTGTGGATAGCCGCGGACCGTCGCTGGAATGGTGAGAGTGCTGCCCGTGCGCAGTTTCTGCGCCAGATACTTGTCCTCCACCTCGAGGATGGGCTTCTGCTGCAGCTTCAGGCGGCACGAGGTCTCCACGGTGCCCTTCTCGTTGGTCGCCACGCACGTGTAGGTGGCTTCAGTCTCAATGGTTGTCTTTTCAATGGTGTACTTGGCTACGCGGTTCTCGTAGCGTTGGCTGCTCGACTCGAACACCTTGCCGTTCTTCTTCCACGTCACCTTGGGCTCTGGAATGCCTCCGAACACGCAGGACAGCGTGACCTCCTTGTCCAGATCGCTTACCACATCCTGCAGGGGTTCGCGTACGCTTGGCGCCTCGGTTTCGACCTTGGGCACCAGACGGATGGGTGGCGATGCTGGTGAGGGCGGTGAGGGTCCCACCTCATTCACGGCGATCGAACGGAACACGTACTCCGTGTCGATTTTCAGCTTGCTGATGGTGTACGTGGTGTCCTTGATCTTTCGAATTTCAGTCCATCTGCAAACAAATAATTTTATTAGTGCTTAAAAGGAAGTTCCTAAATCGTCTAATTATTATTTAAATCATAACAACAAATTTATAGATAAATCCATAAAAATAATAATGGCACATACCTTTCTTCCTTAACATCGTGGTACTCCAGAATGTATTCGATAATTTCCGACTTGCCATCGTCCTCCGGCGCCTTCCAGTAGAGCGTAATGGAGTCGTGCATTATCTCCAGGGGTTGAGGAGTGCCAGGTGCCGTCGGTTTGCCTAAATATTTGATTGGGGTCATCAGTTCCGCGCCAATTAACTGGCTTCTAAGCTATGAGCAAGGTACTTACGCATAATGACCAAGTGCAGGCTGGCCTCCGCCTCGCCGACCGGGTTGACAAGCTTAACGGTGTACTCGCCCTCGTCATCGTCGACAACCTTTTTCATGGTTAGCGTGGCAGACTGTTCGTCGATGGACGGGATTGTGCGCTTTGACTTGGGTATGACAACCTTGCGCGTGGTCCAAACGGCCTCGGGCGTTGGAACGCCTGTGTACTTGACAGTGAAGGTGGCATCTTCGTCCTCCTTTACCTTAATGGTCTGATCCTTATCAGAGGTAATGACGGGTGGCAGTTTGAGCTCCTCCACGCACAGTTTAGTGCTGCTGGTGACGTTCTCGGCCACGCAGCTGATCTCGCCGGCATCCTCGTCACTGGCGTCGTGGATGACCAATCGTCGGACGGTGCCCTCGACGAAGACCTCGTGCTTTTTGTTGGGCTTAATTGGCTTGCCCTTCTTGTACCAGGTCACCTCGACGTCGGGCTGAGACAGCTCCACCGTAAACTCGGCATCTGTGGTCTTGGTGGCCAGCGTGACGTCCGGCAGGCGGACGATAAAGTTAACTAGTGGCTCCTCGACAGTCAGCTTGGCCTTGGAAGTCTGATCGCCCACCTGGATGGAGTACTCGCCAGCATCCTCGGGCTTGGCCTTGTTGATGCGCAGGGATTGCTTCTTGCCATCGATGAACAGCTGAATGCGTTCATTAAACACAATCTCCTTGCCGTTCTTATACCATTTGACCAAGGCGTCGCCCTTGCTGAGCTCAATCTCGAAAGTGGCGTTCTCACCCTTGGTCACAGAAACGTCCTTCAACGGCTCGACAATCTCTGGCGGCAGCTCGATGACAACCACCTCACAACTGCACTCCTGTCCCTCGATCTTGCACGTGTACGTGCCCTCATCGTGAATGGTGGTATCGCGGATGACCAGGCGACGCGCCTTGCCGTCCCTGATGAACTCGACATTCTTGTTTTCAGGCGTGATTTTCTCGCCGTCCTTGTACCAGGTAACCTCAGTGGCCTCTGTTGTAAGCTCCACATCCAGAATGGCCGTATCCTTCTCGGTTACCTCGTAGTCCTCCAGTACCTTAATGAAGTCGGGCTTGCGTTGCAGCACCTCCACAGTCGATTGAGTCTCTTGCTTCTTGACCTTGCACACATAGGTACCGGAGTCACGAAGATTCGTGTTCCTGATCACTAACTTATGGGTCTTGCCATCCTCAACAACGACACGATGATCCATACCACTGAGCTCCTTGCCATTGAAGAACCACTTGGTGGTCACCACGTGGGAAGTCTCGCACTCCAGGGTTAGAGATTGAACCTCCTCGATGGTAATGGTCTTCTTCAGCTTCTTGGTGAAGGTCACCTCATCTACCTCGACAATCACACGGGCTCCGTGCGATGTCTTGCCAATGGGATTGCTTGCAATGCACTTGTAGTCACCCGAATCGGTTTCGGGATTGGCGTCCTTAATGATGAGCTCAATGTTCTCGCCATCGTATACCTGCTGGATGCGCTCGCTGGGGAACAATGGACTATTGTTAAATAACCATTGAACCTCGGGAACCGGATTGCCGGAGACCTTGGCTGGCAACCGAATCTCGCCCTTCTGCGGCACATTTTGCTCCTCGAAACGTTCCACGAAGAGTGGTGGCTCAGCGTTACCGCTGGTGGCTTCTAAAGGCAGAAAAATAAAATAGTTAGTTATTGTAAAAAATGTAAGCTTTAGGGCAACATGAAACACAGAACATACCTTCGATTGTTAGATTAGCAGTAGTCTCCACACTACCCAAGGGATTTACAGCCTTGACGGTGTATTCACCCTTCTCGGACTTCTTGGGCGTGATTAGTGTTAGGGTGTGCAGGTCCTTGTCGGACTTGGCATTCTTAACGGGCTTGCCGTCCTTGTACCACGTTACCTTGGGTGGTGGATTTCCCACAATCTGGGTGGAAAGCACGACACTCTCACCTTCGCGAATGACCATGTTGCGCAGGGGCTCCAGGATTTGCGGGGCCTCCTGATCCTTGGTTCGCACCTTCAGTGTGATGGGCAGACGTGCCTCACCCTCGCGATTCGTGGCAATCACTTCGTAGGCCCCTTCTTGCGATTTTTTCACCTTGGTGATATGAACCACACTGCAGTACATGTGCATGTCGGACTCGGTAACGATGCGAACATTCTTGAGCTCTTCTTCGTCAATGTCCACACCATTAAAGGTCCAGACAATGTCCGGTTCTGGAACGGCTACCAGTCGGCACTCTAGAATCACATTTGTATTCTCGTCCACATACTGGGCCTTCGGTTTCTTGGAGAATGTTGGTGGGATTCCCTCCAAAATGTCCGCCAGAGACGATTCGCGAGACATGCTGCGACGTGACAGAGCTGTGGCATCAGAGCCGTGATCGGATAGTGGACTCTCCACAATCAGTTCCGTGGTACTAGAGGTAAATCCAGCGGCATTCTTGGCCACACACGTGAACTGGCCTGCATCCTCGGGGAAGACCTCACGAATAATCAGCGTAGCAACATTGTCGTCATCGTAGAATATTTGGAAGTCTTGTGACGGCTTGATAATGGCAGTTTCGCGGAACCAGGCAATCTGGGGTCGGGGACTTCCCTCAACCTTGCACTCGAACTGCACAGTGTAACCGTCAGGTGTGTGAATGGGCTGCAGTTTCTCGATAAATCGCGGAGCAATGGGCTTTTCTGCCGGTCCAGGACCTTTACAGTGCACAATCACAACAAAACATAAAGATGGTTGTTAAATACCAGACGCGGACAGCGACAAAACAATGTTAGGCCTGACAAACAGCCAGGTTTTCAAAACATAAAACTTACGTTCAAATACAGGCAGCTTATCGATCTTCTCGTGCAATTTGTTTTGCACATACTGAGCGTATTCCTCGGGCTCCATTAAATATTGAGCAGGAACCCAGCCTTCTTCTTCGGTAATGCTCTTCTTGACATACCACCACTCAGAGCTGTGACGTCCAATGACCGTTACCTTCTCACCCTCGACTAAGTTGATAGCCTCGTCATTGTCGGCAATATAATTGCAAATGGAGAACATAACATTGGGATTTTCCGATTCTAAAAGCGGTAGATAAAGGTTTATTTCTACGAGTTTTAAAAATTGTAATGTTTACGTACCTTCAACATTCATTTCCCTGGTGATATTAAGCGAAGCTCCGTCTGTATAAGAAGAAATTATTATTACTGACAATTCACGAATTCATGGTGAAGCATTTAAGGTTTTTAACAATGAGTGGTTAAGCGTTAGCAACCGACATTTAAGTTGGGTAATTTTACCTTGCTACGCTGATATCATATAAGCTGATATTTGTTATGTGAAAGTAAAGCATTTTGATAATCATATAAATTACCATTATCGGTGACACAAGCCGACTTACCTTCGTTGAACAGTTGTTGGACAACCTTACGCTTCTTCTTGAACGTGAGCGAGTCCTCATCATAGGTCACAGAGTCACGCTTGGGATGTCGAATGCCAATTAGGAACTGTTCCTCTTCCTCATCCTGGACGGAATAGGTTGGCTTGGGCTGCTTCTTGGGCTTCAGCTTGAAGTCGACCTCGTCTGGTGGCAGTTCCTCGACAAAGTACTCTTCGGGCTCCTCGACTTCATCAATGGTATCCTCATCGTCTCGAATCTCTTCAATGATGGGCTCTTCGCCATCGTCGTAGTCTTGCATGATCTTAATGTGGGCCTCGTCGGCTGCCTCAGAGAAGGTCTTTTTGATGGGCTTCTTAACCTTGACCTTGCCAGACATGGAGACTTCCTCCTCCGCGTACGAGTCTAGAGCAATGTTGAACTCCTGATCGACATCCTCCTTGGTCTTGGTACTTCTCGCACGGAACGTGACATTCTCAACGTCGGCGTATTCGGGAATGTCCACCTGCTTGCGACGCTTCAGCTTCTTAACAGTGTAGGCTTCCTCGCCCTCTTCAGTGATCTGCAGAGGTCTCGGCTTGGCACGCTGGCTAACGACAAACTCTTCGATATCCTCGCCCTCTTCGTATTCTTCTTCTTGGCGTTTAATAGAAAGCTCAGCCGCAGCTTCGTCCATGGTGGTGGGCCTCACTGGCCGTTTCTTCAGAACGGTGGCAGCCTCTTCCACACCCTCATTGATGGTGTGTGGCTTTTTGAAGGAGAGACTGAATTCCGTTTCTTCAAGGTCCTCAACAGTCGGCTCAAACGGTTTCTTGGGTTTCTTCCTAATGATGACTGCTTCCTCAATGATCTCTTCTTCTTCAATTTCAACGGGCCTTTCTTCGACAACCGTTTGTTTTAGTTCCAGCTCAGCCGCAGCCTCTTCCACTGGTTTCTGCGGCTTCTTTTTCTTCTTGAGCTGGACTGTTTGGTCGGAGGTTTCCTCGGTTACCTTCTGTTCCCGCGGCAGCTTAACATCCACAGAGAATTCTTCTTCCTGCACCTCTTTCGGTGCCTTAGGCTTTAGAGTAACTTCAGCCACCACTTCTTCAGCTTCTACTGGTTGGGGTTTCTTTAGTTTCACAACCGCAGCATCGACAATGTCCTCTGGCGTAGGTTCTGGCTTTTTCCTAATTTGGACTTCCTCTATTACCTCTTCCTCAACGATCGGCTCGGGAATAACTTCCTCTTCAACTTTAACCGTAAGCTCTTCGGCAGCTGCCTCCTCGACAGGTTTCTTTGGTTTCTTTTTCACTATCTTGGCCTCTTCCTGAACTTCTTCCACCTTTGGTTTCGGCTTCAGGGTAACTTCTGCCTCTGGCTCTTCGACAACTGGAGTAGCCTTTGGTTTCTTTTTCGGTAAGCTGACTTCTTCTTCCTTTGGTGCCTCTGGTTCAGTTTCCTTAACACCGATGGTATACTCAGTGGGTTTTTCTTCTGGTACTTCTTCGATTTCCTCGATGATTTCCTGAACTTCAGATTCTGTAGGAACTTCCTCCGTGATAGTTACCTTAAGCTCTGCAGCTGCCTCCTCTTGGACCACAGGTTTCTTGGGCTTCTTTTTAATCTTGGCCTCTTCGGAAACTTCTTGGACTGGCTGCTTGGGCTTAATCATAAATTCTGCCTCGGGTTCTTCGACAACCTCAGCCACAGGTGCCTTCTTCTTTTTCTGGATCGTAACCTGTTCCTCAGGTAACTCCTCCACGGTAATCTCCTTTTCAGCTTCTTTAATGGCAAAGCTAAAGTCTTCGGGAGCCTCTTGTGGTGCCTGTGGTTCCTCGAGGATTTCAATTTCTTCAATCTCCTGGACCAGTTCTTGAGGTGGCGCCACTTCTTCAATGATTGTTATTTTCAGATCAGCGGCTTCCTCTTCGGTCGGCTGCTCTGGAACCACTGTAATGCTGGAAGTAGCTTCCACTTCGTCGACTGGCTTTGGAGCAGAGACAGTTACTTCCGCCTCAGGTTCGTCTTTAACTTCAGGCTTGGGCTTCTTCTTGCGAATAACCTTGACTTCTTCCTCGACGACTTCTTCGACGATTTCACGAGGAGTTTCCTCAATGACCTTAACCTTGTGCTCTTCAAAAACTTCAGGTTGAGGCTCTTCCACAATCGGTTTGGCTACTTCCGGCTCTTCCTCAGCAATCACTTCTACAGGTTTCTCAGGCTCAGTCTCCTTGATGCCAAAAGTGTATGTCTTGTCTTCAACCTTCGGCACTTCCTCCTTGACCACAGTTACCACCTCTTCCTCCTCAACTTCTTCAACTATCGGAATTTCCTCTGGAACTTCCTCGGTAATCGTGATCTTTAATTCTTCAGCCTCGACGTCCTTAACCTTCTTCTTGGGCTTCTTGGTCTTGATTTGAGCTTCTTCAGTAACTTCTTCAACGGGTTTGTTTTCCTTCAGAGTGATTTCGGTCGCTGGTTCGTCGGCGAAAGTGACAGAAGGCTTCCGCTTTTTCACTGTAAACTGTGCTTCACTTGGTTCTTCTGGCTTAGCTTCAGTTTCCGAAACGCGAATGCTGTACTCTTCAGGTTTTTCTTCGACAACGACTTCCTCCTTTTCTACAATCTCAGGCTTGGGAGCTTCAATAATCACTTCTTCAGGGACAGGAGCTTCGGTCTCAACAACCTTGATTTCCAATTGAGCTTCTTCTTCAGTCTTCTTTGGCTTTTTGACCTTCTTTTGCTTGATTTCAGTTTCCACAGTGGTTTCCTCCGTGACCTTTGGCTCAGTCAAGACTACCTCTGCTTCGAATTCCTCTGGTTTCTTCGGCTTTTTCTTGAGAACAACTTGTTGAGGTGTTTCTTCCTCGGGCTGCTCTTCCACAGCAGTCACTTTGTCGGCTTCAGTTTCTTTGAGAGTGATTTCATACGAATCAAACTTCTCTACAACCTTCTCTTCCAAAAACTCGGGTGATTCCTCAGGAATTTCCTCTACAACTTCAGCTGGCTTTTCTTTTACAGGTTCGGTTTCTGTCAAGCTGAATTCATATGACTTCGGCTTCTTGGTCTTCTTCTTTTCCTCTTGTTTCTCGACTTCGACCACTTCTTCCTCAACTGGTTGTACCTTCTCTTCTTCCTCCACCACTACGATCTTATCCTCCGTGACTTCTTTTACAGGCTTCTTTTTAGTTTTCTCCTTCACCTTAATTTCCTGTTCAACGGGCTTTTCAGGAATAGACTCAGTCACTTTAAGTTCAATCTCAAACTCCTCTACCTTTTGTTCGGGCTGCTCAACTGGCAACAAGATTTCAGCCGAAACTTCCTCGACTGGTTGCTCTTCCTCCTTTGGCTCTTTCAAAGTGACCTCAAACTCTTCCGGTTGCTGTGGCTTTGGTTTCTTCTTTCGTGTCACAACCTTTTCCTCGATAACTTCCTCAGTGGTTTCATGACGCTCATCGAAATCTATGACTCGGACTTGATGTTCCTTCGGTGCCTCTTCAGGCTCCAAGACCGTGGTTGTTATCTTGTATTCCACTGGTATTTCCTCAGGCACTTCCTCTGGTTGGGGTATTTCTTCGGTGACTTCGACCTCGGATACAGGTGCTTCTTTGGGCTTCTTCTGTTTCACCTTCACTTCCTTTGGTTGCTCGGATTCGATGGGCTTCTCTACAGGAGCTTCCTCTTCCTTCACCGACACCTCAAAGTCATCTGGTTTCTGCTCTGGTAACTCCTCTTCCTTTGGCTGTACTTTTTTGGTCTTGACTTTCTTCGGTTTTTTAGCCTCGTCGTCAGATTTAACTTCGGGCACTTCAGGCTGGGGTTCCTCCACCTTGGGCTTCACAATAGCCTGCTCGACAGGCTCCTCCGCTTGAGGAACTTTAGGTACTGGGCGTAGTTTAATTTCGGAGTCTGTTTCTTCAGGAGTCTCTCTTTCGGGTTTACGGAACTTAACTTCTTGTTCAGGTATTTCCTCTTGCTCCTTTGGTACCCCAGGCACGATCTCCGAGATGATGGTTTCTGGCTCTGGCTTGGATTTCTCCTTTGGCTTATACTTGGTCTTAGAAGGTTTCTTCGGTTTCTCTGGTTTATCTGGATGTTCAATGGGCTCCAGTTCTTCGGGCTCATATTCAGGACGATCAAATTCAGATGGTTCGAACGGTTCAACATTGAACTGTCCTTCCTTGGGCTCCATTGGCTGTTCCTCAACAACCACCACTTCCTTTGGCTTGACTTTCAGTTCAACTTCTTCCTCGACTTCTGTGGGCTTTTGTGGAATCTTCTTGAGAGTAACATTCTCGGACTCTTCTTCCTTAGGTTTCTTTTTACCCTTGCCCAACTTAATCTTTACTTCTTCTTGTTTTTCCTCTGGCTTGGGCGCCTTTTCTGGTCTCTGATACGGTGCCTTTTCCTCCGGCTCTTCTTCGCTGCTGACGTATTTCTCGTATTTTTCGAGTTCCACCTTTTCTAAATCATCCTTGATCTTCTTGATTTTCTTGGTCTTGTGCGGCTTGAACTTTAGGGCTTCTTCAGCTTCTTCGATGTTTCGAGATAGTTCACCATTGTCTTTGGTGGCACCAATGTGTGTAAGCTTTGGAAGAAGCGGAGCCGGTGGGAACTCAACCATGACCATACGAGCCTTGAGTCGGAATTTCGGTAGTTGAACACTCTGATCTTCGGCGGGCTTCTCCTTACGTTTTCCGGGCTTAAGTTTTACCGTTTTGGGAACTTCTGCAGCCTCGACAATAGTCACCTTTGTAGGCTTCTGTTCCTTGCGCTCTATTTTTATTGGCTCTAGACTAGCGAACTCTGGCTTGAGCTTCTTGGGAAGATCGAATTCGAGTTTCTCGTACTTCTCAAGTTCCGTCTTCTCGATTTCTTGTTCCAACAATTTCCTGATAATTTCATCATGATCATCGGTCTTCTTTTTGACAACCTTTTTCTTTTTAGTCTTTGGCTTGGTGGCGTCCTCAGGAGTATCCTCTGTTGCGGGCTGTTCCTCCTCTTCCTCAACCTCTTCGACAATGGGCTGTGATTCCTCGACCTCAGCGACTTCATCGATGACTCGGACTTCCAAAATCTTTTGGGGCTGCTCTTCCTCAACAGGCTCTTCGTGAATGATGCTTATCTGATAGTCTTTTTGAACTTCTGGTACTTCACCTGTTACAAAAAATGCATTAACATTTAAATTGAATCGGGCTTAACATTGTAAATAAACCTGGGGAACCGTGCATTGCTTTTGCAAAGCAAGCAAATCGTTGAACTGGACAGAAGACATATTTTGAGGCTGTATATACATATATAGCGTTTGAAGGAAAACGATTGAAAACTTAACCAATTTAAGGGTTAAAATAAAATGATTAATAGTAAATACAGTTGAGGAGTTACTTGATTTAATTGGAATGAAGTTTTGGGTTAAGCTGAAGTATGTACTAACATTAAGGTGGGTAACAGTTAGACAATGGAATTTGCGTTTAAGATAGGTGTAACTTAAATAGATATAAACTTCTACACTACATAGATAAGGAAGATGTGCATGCATAAGGTATAAAAACGGAGTTACTGTGTTGGGAGGCTTTAAAGTTGAACTGGAAGAGATTAGGACCGCAGTAGAGTGTGCTCAAATCAATGAGCTAAGATTGAACAGCGAGAGAAAAGAATAGAAACACAGGTGGGAGTAGGCGCAACAATTGGAAATCAAAGTGGTTTTCAATAGGAATAAACAAAGGCAAAAGACACAGACATAGGAGCAAAAGGTGCTGCATGGGCGGCGGGATTTTGTAGGCACCAAAAACTCTCTTCTAATAACTTACTTGTTTCAACGCTTTTTTGTGTGTCTGGTTTTGTTTTCTTATGTTTAACTGTTTTCTGAATTGTATCTTTAGTGTCATCTTGAGTAGGTTTTTCTTCTTGTGCGCTTGGTGTAATTTGTGCAGTGGCTGTGTCCTCGGGTTGTGCAATTTGGTTTGATGTGATCTCTGCTGTGTCAGTGGTGTCTACTGTTGTGTCTGTCGGTACGTCTGGTATTGTTTCGTCACCTTCTACAGTCTTGGGCTTCGGAGTCTTTGTCTTTGTTTTCTTGGGCTTGGCTAAGTCGTCAATACTTGGTTCTGGCTCAGTTGAATCTAATTTTACCTCTGCCGGAGCTATTTCAGATGGATTTGGTTTGTCACGGTCTTCTGGCATTTCTACCTTTTCATACTTTTCCAATTCGGTCTTCGGAATTTGTTCCTCAATTAATTTCTTTACGTAGTCATCCAATTCATCCTTCTTAACCTTCTTTACAGTTTTCTTCGGTTTGGGCTTGGGCTTCTCCTCAGGCTCCTCAGGTTCTTCGATGACCTGTATGGGAGCTTCTTCCGGTTCTTCATCAACAATAACTGTGACTGAATCGGTATCCTCATTTTCAATGGTTGTAATCTTGAAGGTGGTTTCTTCTTTGGGTCCCTTTTTCTTTAATACTCGTTTAGTAGTCTTTTCCTGAATCGGCTTGCCTTCCTCAGAAACAACCTCCTGAATTTCTACCTCTGCGGGTTGAATTTCTACAACTTCAACGGGTACTACAGGTTGTTGTGGAGCTTCTTCTTCGACCACTTTTACCTCTGCCAATTGCTCTGGAACAGAAGTTTCTTCTTTCGGAGCTGACTTGGGCTTTGATTTTTTATCTTTCTTCGGCTTTTCAGAAGGAGTTTCCTCTACAACGTCAACCAGCTGATCCGATGGCTTGTCCTTAACCGTGGGTTCGAATTCAATTTTCTCATACTTCTCCAACTCAGTTTTGGGAGTTTCCATGTCAATAAGCTTTTGTATGTAGTCGTGAATGTCATCCTTCTTAACCTTCTTTGTTTTCTTTTTGGGTTCCTTAGGCTTTTCGTCCTGCTTTACAGGTTCTGGTTCATATTCTACAATAGTTATCTCGGCATCTGGCTGATCGTCCCTAACAACTTCTATAATCTCTATTTCACCTTCGCCGTCAGGACGTTTAAGTTTTCGTTTGGTGGTAACCTGCTTATGAACTTCCCCAGTATCGTCGGTTGTTTCCTCGACCTTGGTTTCGCTTTCAACTACCTGAATCGTAAAAGGCCTTTCTTCTTCTGGTTCCAAAACACTTTCTTTGATTGAAATTTCGTATTTTTCCTCTGAAGGTTGATCGTCCTCTTTGTGGATTTTCTTGGGCGTCTTCTTTCTTTCTGGCTTAGGCTCAGGTTTCTCTTCTTCCTTGACAGAAATTGTGAATTCTTGATCATCTGGTTTTTCAACATCAGATTCTGTTTCGGTAACCTCCAGTGGCCTTTCTTCCAATACCTCTTTTGGGGCCTCTTCTTGCACAGTAACCTTAGCTTTTGGCGTCTTCTTCTTTTCCGGCTTCTTAGTCTCTTCAACTTGATCAATTTCATGGTAAGGTTCTTCCACGATTGGAACGGATTCCTGCACAGTTATGAGATCGTCGGTAACTGGAGAATCTTCTGGGATACTTTCTACAACAGATATTTCATCGTCCCTTGGTTTTTCTTCCTCAGGAACAGGTTGCTTTTCTTTCTTGGCCTTCTTTTTCGTCTTTTCCGGAGTTGGTTTGGAAGGAGAGTCTTCGGTTACGACTACCACGTCTTCTGGTTCAGCCGGCTGTGATGCTTCCTCTTCAATAACTGCCTTAATGTAGTCTTCAACATCGTCCTTCTTGATCTTTTTAGTACGCTTTTGCTTGACCACAGGCTCTTCCTGATCGGGCGATTCCTTTGGACTTGTGGTTATAACTGTTATTTCAGATTCGTTAGTATCCTTATCTGTTACCTCAACAATATCGTGAACTACTTCCTCTGGACCCTTCTTCTGCTTGATCTTCTTAGTCTTCACCACCTTTTCCCTTATTTTTCCCTCTTCGTCCGGTACCTGCTTGGTCTCTACGGTTTCTTCAAGGACAACTATTTCAAAAGTAGTTTCCTCCGGTTTTTCGGGAATAAATTCCTTGACGGTAAACGTTAGTAAGGGTTCGTCATTTTCTTCTTCAGAAGATTGATCTTTCTCGACAAGTGGCTTATCTTCCATCGGCTCCTCAGTCTCTTCTGATGGTTGTTCCTCTGAAACCTTAACCTTTTTGACGGGCTTCTTTTTCATTTTGACTGGCTCATCTATGTCGATCTTTTCGTACTTTTCAAGTTCTGTTTTCGGTATATCCTGCTCAATAAGCTTTTGAATGTAGTCATGAAGGTCGTCCTTGAGAACCTTTTTGGCCTTCCGAGTCTTCTTTGGTTTTTCTTCTTGAGGAACTTCTTCATCAACTATTTCGGCATCTTGAGTGGTGACAATGACTTCATACTCAGGTATGTCGCCGGTCTTAGTTTCCACAATTTCAATAATTTCCTCTTTAGGCCCAAGCTGCTTTTTGATTTTACGTTTGGTAACAGTTTGCTTCGTAGTTTCTCCCTTGTCGTCGATTACTTCTTGTTCTATTGCTTCGGTCTCAACTTCTTCTATCTGGAAAGTAGGTTCCTCAAAAGGTTTATCATCTTCTACTTCACTCACAACAGCCTCATATTCCGGCTGTTCCACTTGTTTTAAGTTTTCTTCAGATTTAATCTTAACTAGATACTCTTGGTTTTCCTCCAAAGTGGGTTGTTGTACCGGCTTTGTCTTGGTAACCTTTTTAGACTTTGGTTGTGTCTTCTTGTCAACCACAGTCTCTTCCTTTATACCAATAGCAAATTCGGTAGATTCAATTTCTTCTTCTTTAACGTCTTCAACTGGCTGCACTTGAGCTTCCTCGACGACTTCAGGTTCCTTGCTTTCTGAAGTTTCTTGTTCAGTGACTGTGTACTTTTTGGGCGTTTTCTTGGATTTCTTAGGTGCTTCCTCCTTGACTTCCTCAGCTTCACTTTCAACTACCTCAACTGGAACCTGCTCTACGAATTCTTCAATTATATTAATGACGTAATCCTCAACTTCCTCCTTCTTTAGTTGCTTCGGCTTCTTAACGATCTTCTTTTCAGCATTTGGCTTTATTTCGGAAACTAGAACATCATCGGCAGTCAACTCAACAACTGTAACCTCGGCTATTGGCTGATCATCACTTGTAGTTTCTGTTATTTCAAAGACGTGTTCTTTGGAGCCCTTTCTACGCGAAACCTTTCGCTTCTTCACAGTTATTTCCTTAACTTTTCCTTCCTCGGTGGGTTGTTCGACTACTTCAACAGTTTGTTCAATTTCTTCCAAAGGAACGGGAACCTCAACCACCTTTTTCTTTTTTAATGGCTTTTCTTTTTTGCTTGGCTTTTGTTCTACCTCCGGAGATTTTTCGATAGGCTGATCAGCTTCAACGAATTCATCGGAAATGTTTACAAGGTACTTCGATGAGTCTGGCTTCTGTGGCGCCTCCTCAATGTCCTCTATCAAAATCTCTAACGGTTCTAAGTCTTCGGAAACTGGTTCGATTTCTTCAACGTTGAACTCGTGAATTGTGACGGGTAAGCCGTTGACATCTTCATCGGTCTTTTTGTGGTGAGTTTTTACCTTCTTCTTTGGTTGTTTAGGCTTCGCATCAATTTCTGTTGGCTCATATTGTTCAAGAAGGGTTTTTGTGATTTCCTGTTCGATTAACTCCTGTATGTATTTGTCAAGATCATCCTTGACAGGTTTCTTCTTCTTAACCTTCTGAACAACCTTAGCTGGTTGATCTTCTGCAATCTGTGGTGAGTCCTCCGAGGGTACCTCTATTGTGGTGAACTCTATCTCAGCCTCTGGCTTGTTTTCTTGATAAGTTTCGGTTACTTCGATGACATATTCCTTATCGCCTTCCTTTTTCTTAAGCCTCTTAGTTGTCTTGACCTGTTTAACTTCCTCTCCCTTTTCGTTTACGATATTTTCAATTACGGTTTCAGGAGCCATTTCTTCAATTTTGATCGTTTGTTCAACTAGCTTTTTGCTTGGCTTTTTGGGCTTACTGGGTGCACACTCTTCTTGCTCCTCAAATGAATACGGCTCAGTGAATTCTTCTAGAACATTAATTACATAGTTTTCGACATCTTCGGGCTTCAGTTTCTTGGGCTTCTTAATTGGTTTCTTTTCCTTAGGTTCCTTTGGCTGTTCCTCTGTCAATTCGAGAATTGTTACCTCAGCCAGAGGCTCATCACTTGTTTTTGTTTCAGTGATTTCAAAGATTTGTTCTTTGGGTCCTTGTTTACGCGAAACCTTCTTCTTCTTAATTTCAACCAGTTTTGGTACATCATCTTCTCCAGTAACTTCGACGACTTCCACGAACTCTGCTAAGTCTGTAATGACTGGCTCCTCAAACTTATAGGGCTCGGTGAATTCTTCGAGAACATTGACTACATAGTTTTCGACATCTTCGGGCTTTAGTTTCTTTGGCTTCTTAATTGGTTTCTTTTCCTTAGGTTGAACAGTGTCTTCCTTTGCCTGTTCTTCTGTCAACTCGACAATTGTTACCTCAGCCAAAGGCTCATCACTAGTTTTGGTTTCAGTGATTTCGAAGATTTGTTCTTTGTGTCCTTGTTTACGCGATACCTTCTTTTTCTTAATTTCAACCTGCTTTGGCTTATCATCCCCTTCAGTAACTTCCACGATTTCCACAGACTCGGCAATTTCTGTAATGACTGGTTGCTCGGTATCCTCAAACTTATAAGGTTCAATGAACTCTTCGAGAACATTTACTACATAGCTTTTGACATCTTCGGGCTTCAGTTTCTTGGGCGCCTTAATTGGTTTCTTTTCCTTAGGTTCCTTTGGCTGTTCCTCTGTCAATTCGAGAATTGTTACCTCAGCCAGAGGCTCATCACTAGTTTTTGTTTCAGTGATTTCAAAGATTTGTTCCTTTGGTCCTTGTTTGCGCGATACCTTCTTTTTCTTAATTTCAACCTGTTTTGGTTTACCATCTTCAGTAACTTGTACAACTTCCACGGACTCCGCTAACTCTGTAATGACTGGCTCCTCAAACTTATAGGGCTCGGTGAATTCTTCGAGAACATTGACTACATAGTTTTCAACTTCTTCAGGCTTCAGTTTCTTGGGCTTCTTAATTGGTTTCTTTTCCTTAGGTTGAACAATGTCTTCCTCTGGCTGTTCTTCTTTCAACTCGACAATAGTTACCTCAGCCAAAGGCTCATCACTAGTTTTGGTTTCAGTGATTTCAAAGATTTGTTCTTTGGGTCCTTGTTTACGCGATACCTTCTTTTTCTTAATTTCAACCTGCTTTGGTTTACCATCTTCTTCAGTAACTTGTACGACTTCCACGGACTCCGCTAACTCTGTAATGACTGGCTCCTCAAACTTATAGGGCTCGGTGAATTCTTCGAGAACATTGATTAAATAGTTTTCAACTTCTTCAGGCTTCAGCTTCTTGGGCTTCTTAATTGGTTTCTTTTCCTTAGGTTGAACAATGTCTTCCTCTGGCTGTTCTTCGGTCAACTCGACAATAGTTACCTCAGCCAAAGGCTCATCACTAGTCTTGGTTTCAGTGATTTCAAAAATTTGTTCTTTGGGTCCTTGCTTACGCAATACCTTCTTTTTCTTAATTTCAACCTGCTTTGGTTTACCATCTTCTTCAGTAACTTGAACGACCTCCACGGACTCCGCTAAATCTGTAATGACTGGCTCCTCAAACTTATAGGGCTCGGTGAATTCTTCGAGAACATTGACTACATAGTTTTCAACTTCTTCAGGCTTCAGCTTCTTGGGCTTCTTAATTGGTTTCTTTTCCTTAGGTTGAACAAAGTCTTCCTTTGGCTGTTCTTCTGTCAACTCGACAATAGTTACCTCAGCCAAAGGCTCATCACTAGTCTTGGTTTCAGTGATTTCAAAGATTTGTTCTTTGGGTCCTTGCTTACGCGATACCTTCTTTTTCTTAATTTCAACCTGCTTTGGTTTACCATCTTCATCAGTAACTTGAACGACTTCCACGGACTCCGCTAAATCTGTAATGACTGGCTCCTTAAACTCATAGGGCTCGGTGAATTCTTCGAGAACATTGACTACATAGTTATCAACTTCTTCAGGCTTCAGCTTCTTGAGCTTCTTAATTGGTTTCTCTTCCTTAGGTTGAACAATATCTTCCTGAGGCTGGTCTTCTGTTAACTCGACAATGGTTACCTCAGCCAAAGGTTCATCACTTGATTTTGTTTCAGTGATTTCAAATATCTGTTCCTTTGGACCCTGCTTTCGGGAAACCTTCCTCTTCTTAACCTCTACTTGCCTGGATATACCATCATCGGTTATTTCAACGACTTGCACGGATTCTTCAATATCCTCAAGGATTGGTTTGGGCTGCTCCTCTTCAACAATCTTAGACTTAAATGATTTCTTTGATTTTGGTTTTGGTTTGCCCTCTACAACCTTTACTTCCAAATCTTCATAGGGCTCCGTTCTATCCCTACTGTCAGTTTCCACTACGAGGACTTCATCTGGCTTAGTGTCATCTTGGTCTAATTCAAACTTCTGTACAGTTATCTCGTATACTGTAGTTGGTACGCCGTCGACGATCTGGGTAGTTTTCTTATGGTGTTTCTTGATTTTTTTGGGAGTCTTTACCTCCGGAGAAGTCTCTGTAACAGTTGCTTCGTACTCTTCAAGATCGGTTTTTGGAATCTCCTGTTCGATAAGTTCATGAATATAGTTGTCCAAGCTTTCGGTCTTTGGCTTCTTCTTCTTCACAATCTTTATCTTATGCTCATCCTGTGGCTCGGTGTCGATGGTAGGCGTTATGTCAATGGTTTGGATGACTATATCTGATTCTGGTTTGTTTTCTTCATATGTTTCAACCACTTCAATCAAATATTCCTTCGGTCCTTCCTTCTTCTTGAGTTTACGCTTAGTAGTGACACGTTCTACTTCCCTTCCCTCTTCATTCACTATTTTTTCAACAACAGTTTCTGGTGCAAGCTCCTCAACACGAATCGTATATTCGGAGATGGGTTCGACGGAGGGCTTGTCCTTAGGTTTCTTCACGGGTTTCTTCTTGCCCTTTGATACAGTATCTTTCACATCAACCAAATATTCATCCGCCTGAGGAGAATCATTCGTCTCTGAGATTTCTGTTGTATATTCTGAAATTTTCGACTCCTCTGGAGTCGTAACGGGTTCAGTTTCGGAAACTTTAACCTTCTTCTGTTTATCAGTTTTCTTTTTCTTATCCTTGGGTAAGCTCATTACATCTTCAGGTTTACTTTCGTCCAGTATAACATCTGGCACTGTTTCCTCGTCAACTACTGTGGTGGTGAATGAAATGATATCCTGTTCCAATGAGTCTTCTCTTTCAGGAACTATGGTTAAATCTTCAGACATTTCAGCTATGTGTTCCAATGGGGCTTCCTCAACAACGTTGACAATAAACTCCTTCAGTTTTTCCTTTTTCACCTTCTTCACAGTTTTCTTTGGTGCTTCTGGTTTAACCAGAGCAGGCCCATCTGTAATATCCTCAGAAATTTCAGTTGTTATAACTATAACCTTTGCTTCATCTGGCTGGTCATCCGATGGTTCGGTTTCAATTATCTCGATTTCAAACTGTTTCGAGCCCTTTCTGGCTTTTACTTTGCGTTTCTTAATTATTTTCTCATCCTTAATATGAGTAACTTCAGAGGGTAATGAATCGGTCTCAAAGTCTTCCTCAACTACCACGATAGGCAGAGTTTCAGTTAAGTCTTCGATTATTTCATCTAGAGCCGGTACTATTTCTTCCTGTGGTTTTTCCAACTCTGGCTCTGGAGACCGCTCCGAGTCAATCTTTTTGATACGGAACTCGTCGTATTCTGGAACTTCCTCGATCTCAACTGTTTCTTCCTCTTTAGTAGCCTTCTTCAGTTTCGGTTTCTTAGTCTTTGGTTTCTCGATTGGCTCATGCTCGGTGATACCGACCTGAAGCGTCTCGCCTGCATCAATGATGGATTTCTCACGTTTAACCTTCTGCTTCTTAGGTTTTTTCGGCTTGCCATCCACGTCGATTTTCTCATATTTTTCCAATTCTGTTACAGGAATCTCGGCATTTATTAGTTGCTGAATATAAGCATCAAGCTCATCCTTCTTCATTTTCTTTGTTCTCTTCTTAGGCTTTTGAACTGGCTGTGTGCCAGCCTCTTCTGGCGTAGTATCACTTGAAGTAATTGTAACTTCATAGAGCGTCTCATCACCAGGAGCGGCCACAGTTTCGACTATTTCCAAAATTTCCACTTCATTTCCCTTTTCATGTCGAATCCTGCGCTTCTTGGGTTTCTCTATTTCCTGTTGATCGTCCACATCAGAAACGATTTCTGGTTCCAACTCGGTCAACTTAACTTCATAGAAATCATGCAAAGTCGTCTCATAGAACTTCTGGTCAGGCTCCTCTTTTAGCTCTGAGACAAAATCGTCCAACTCGGTTTTGTTCATCCGCTTGACCTTCTTCTTGTGAACTTTGCTTTCTTTTTTGTCGTCTTGAACAGTTTCAGAGCTTCTGATGGTAACTTCATAAATTTTGTCATCGCTGCCTTCAGGAGTAACTTCAACAATTTCAATAGTATTGTCCTCCTGTTCAGTCTTCAGCTTGAGCTTTCGTTTTTTCTTCGGTTCCTTTGTGGGTTTGCCAGTCATTGGAACTTCTTCATCTGTGACATTTTCTGGTTCCAATTCAACCACTTCAAACTTGTAGAATGGTTTAAGCTTGACTTCTTCCTTCTCGTCATCAGGCCTGTCACCTTGTCGCTTGCGTAGGTTAAGGTCTTCATCAGGGATTTCGCCAAGTTCCTTAGGTTTCCCTGGAGATATTTCGTACTTGTTTTTCTCTGGAGTTGGTGTCGGCTTCTTCTTTCTCTTGTACTTTGGCTTGTCCTCAGTGTGAGTTTCTTCGCCAAGGGATACGTCCGATTCTTCTAGGAACTCAGAGGTACTTTCAGTATCCTTGAACTCAATTGGCTGGAATTGCAGGCCTTCGATAGACTTATCTGGTTTTTTGGTCTTCTTCTTCTTGACTACCTCTTCTTCTACTACCTTTACTGGCTCTTCGCTGACATCTTCCTCCGTAATATCTTTCTTAACCGGTTTCAAATGAACTTCCTCAATTGACTCAACATTTTGGGGAAGCTTGCCCTTTCCAAGCTTAAGTTTTCTACTTTCCTCGGGGGTTTCCTCCTTGTTCTTTTTGGCTCGTTGGTACTTTGGCTTTGGTTGCTCCTCATCCGATGGTTCTGTTTTTTCAGAGTCGAATGTCTCCAAATCGGCCTCCTCCAGTTCTGCCTTTGCAGGTTTAGTATGCTTGAATTTCTTTGGTCGGAACTTCAAAACCTCTTCAGCTTCTTCAACATTGCGTGAAAGTTCGCCATGGTCGCAGTTAGTTTCTAATTCGGTAACCACATATGGGAAGCAGTATGGGGAATATGGAATAAATCTTATCCAGCTCTTTAATTTCTTGTTCTTAAATGCGGCTTCATTTTTCTTCTTCTTCTCCTCCTGAGGTCTTTGCTTGGGAGCCTTTAGCTTAAGCATTTGAGGGAACTCTACCACCGAACTTATTTCAACCATTTTCGGCTTCCTAAACTCGACTTTCTCGATTTTCATTGGAGTAAGCTTAACTGGTTGTTTAAATGATGAATCACGTCGCGCCCTTTGAGGATGTTCCATGTCAGTGCGTTTGTATTCTTGAAGAACAGTCTTTGGAATTTCTTGGTGTATAAGGAATTGAATGTAGTCATCCAATTCATCTTTTTTCGACTTAACCACTTTCTTCTTTTTCGGCTTTTCCTTCTTTTCAACTGGCTTTTCATCAGCAGGAGTCTCCTCAACCTTACCTTCTAATTTCTTAGGCTTCCGCTTCTTAACTGTCTTGTCAGTCGGTTCCCCTGTACTCTGTTCCTCGATAACTGTCTCGTCAACTTCCTCAATAGGTGTTTCTAGTGTCTTTTTCTGTTTGGGTTTCTTGTTTTTGACCGGTGTTTGTAACGCGTCTGCACTTGCCTCTTCAGGTTCAGTGATAGTGTACTCTTTGTTGTATTGGTCTGTTTAAGAAAGAATTATGTGTTTTGTGTTAGCACTAAACTAATGTTTACACTTATATTTGCATTTTATATAATGCTTTAAAGCACCCAAACTTATTATAAAGTATCACAAAGTTTGGTGCTTAGATTCATACGCTTGCATAATGGGTTAAGTACTGAATGATCTTTATTTAAAGTGTACGTATTCGGCTTTTTGTGTATAGTTTCAATTTTGGGTCCTACGTACTTGGAGGTGTATTAGGTGAGTATGTTAGTAAATATATTTTCACTTATAGTCTGTAGTTTGTGTATAAATAAATTATAATGTGCAGAGTGTATAGAATAAATATCATCTTTGCCTATAATTACCAATTAGGTATTTAATTGTCATGGACCTGGACCTCATTTCGAAACGCAACTTATAGGAAACTACGTGTATATGTATATATATGTATTTATAAAGAAAAAATCACCTGATGGCTCGTTGACTTCAATAATTTCAAGGTGTGATTGTGTAGTGTCTTCTGGAATGGGTTCTGTATCACTAAGGACCTCCTCAACAACGATGCCTTCCTCCTGGGAAACTCGTTTGTTTTCACTTTGTATGGTTGTTTCTCCGTCATCATTTTGAACAGACTTAAATGTTGTGATGTAAACTGGGTGTTCCGTTTCTGTGTTATCGACCTTTGGTTTCTCCACTGTGTTGAGGAGTTTTTTTTTTTTTTTTGTGATTGTAGAATGATTAAAGAAATATGTTATTAACGGTGTAATTAAATATCAAGAAGTAATAAGGAAAAATATTACTAATATTTATGGAATAAAATTGAATTTTGCGTATACTTTGATCTGAGTCTATTAGATGGAATGTGTGTTTTTGAAGAGTGTGTTTGATTGTGTTCTTACCCTTATGCTTGTGTGGTTTTTGTTTGTGTTTGGAAACCTTTTCATCGTCAAGCTTACTAATATCTATAATATCAGCAATGTTTTCGTCGCTGACAACTCGAATTAGAGCATACGGTTCCTTGCCCTCCTCTTCAATAGTTTGAATTTGGAAGTATTCCTCGTCCTCCGGGCCTTGCTTCTTAAATGTTCTTGTTTTTGTAGTCTTCTTTCTTGGCTTCTTATTGTCGTCCAATTCTTCGGTAAATACAGTTTCTTCAGGCAGTTCCTCTATCGGTATGGGTGTAATGGAAATCTCATCAGCAGGCACAACTTCTATTTGCACTGTGGTCAGTGGCTCCTTATCTTCCTCTTCTATTATATTAACAGTTGTAACTTCATCAAGTTTGTCGTCGATGTTCTTCTTAAAAGCCCTGGACTTAACAGTCTTTTTCTTTTTGGTTCCATCAGGTGAAGTGACTTCCATTTCTGTCACTTGTTCCGGTAGCTCAACTAATTTAATGTCGTCTGGTTGCGAATCGGTTACGGGTTGCTCTTTAATTGATATTGAATATATGGGCTCGGTATTATCTTGCTCAATAATACCGATTTCAGTTATTTCTTCGGTATTATCAGATGCTGGTTTCTTAATCACACGTTTTTTGGTCTTGATAATCTTTGGAAGTCCTTCTTCATCAATAGTTTCATATTCAGAAACCTCATCTGGCAAAATAGTCACTTCAGAGATTTTTTCTTCTGGAAGTGCCGGGAATGGTAACTCGAACTTTTCAATCGTAACCTTGGTCTGAGGTGCTTTTTCATATTCCTCTACGGTTTGAACTTTAGTCACTTCCATATGGGGACCCTGAATCTTTTTAATAATTCTCGTTTTTATAACTGTTTTGGTGGGAGTTCCATCTTCCTTTTCCGAAAGTATAACTGATTTCCGTTCGGGCAATTCAACCACAGTCACCTCATCCTCTGGTTTTTGTACTATAACTCTTTTCTTCAACTTAATTTTTCCGGCACTTAGGGTTCTATTATCGGTTTCTTCGACCGTAACAGTTGTTTCTGGTTTCCTGTCGTCCTCCTCTACGGTTACAATTTTGGTCACTTCTTCCTTATCGCCCTTGACCTTCTTTATAACCCGGGTCCGAATTTTTTTCTGCTTCGGTTTTCCGTCCTCAGAAATTGTTTCTACAACGTGTACTTCCTCTGGAAGTTCTTCAACTTCTTCGGGAAGGTCTTCAATCGGAACTTCGTCGACGGTGACAGTTGTTTCAGGTTTTTTGTCTTCTTCCTCGACGGTTTCAATCCTTGTGACTTCTTGTTTGTCACCCTTGACCTTCTTGATTACACGAGTGCGGATCTTCTTCTTCTTTGGCTTGCCATCTTCGGAGATGGTTTCCACCACGCGAACCTCTTCAGGAAGCTCTTGAATTTCTTCAGGCAGCTCTTCCTCATATGGAACTTCCTCAACAGTGACAGTTGTCTCAGGTTGCTTATCATCCTCCTCGACGGTTTCAATCTTAGTGACTTCTTGTTTGTCACCCTTGACCTTCTTGATAACGCGAGTGCGGATCTTCTTCTTCTTTGGCTTGCCATCTTCGGGAATGGTTTCCACAACCCGAACCTCCTCAGGAAGCTCTTGAATTTCTTCAGCCACCTCTTCCTCATATGGAACTTCCTCAACAGTGACAGTGGTTTCAGGTTGCTTATCATCCTCCTCGACGGTTTCGATCTTAGTGACTTCTTGTTTATCACCCTTGACCTTCTTGATAACGCGAGTGCGGATCTTCTTCTTCTTTGGCTTGCCATCTTCGGAAATGGTTTCTACCACGCGAATCTCTTCGGGAAGCTCTTGAATTTCTTCAGGAACCTCTTCCTCAAATGGAACTTCCTCAACAGTGACAGTTGTTTCAGGTTGCTTATCATCCTCCTCGACGGTTTCAATCTTAGTGACTTCTTGTTTGTCACCCTTGACCTTCTTGATAACGCGAGTGCGGATCTTCTTCTTCTTTGGCTTGCCATCTTCGGTAATGGTTTCCACCACGCGAACCTCCTCAGGAAGCTCTTGAATTTCTTCAGGCACCTCTTCCTCATATGGAACTTCCTCAACAGTGACAGTTGTCTCAGGTGGCTTATCATCCTCCTCGACGGTTTCAATCTTAGTAACTTCTTGTTTGTCACCCTTGACCTTCTTGATAACGCGAGTGCGGATCTTCTTCTTCTTTGGCTTGCCATCTTCGGAAATGGTTTCTACCACGCGAATCTCT
>VNJO01004875.1:0-11402 GCA_008042535.1 Drosophila tani
GGGGCCTGAAGGGGGCCCCATTTTAATCTTGACAAGAGGAAAAGGATAGCTAAAGTCTAGGTCCGATTTAGTATCTTTCAATCTTTCAGTTCATGCTTGTTATTTAAATAATAAGATAATTGTAATCAATTTAAACTTGTGATATGTTAATGGTTGAGCATTGAGTAAAAAATGCGATTATTATAATTCAGATCGCAATTGTTCGTACGATTATATCACTTTCATATACAACCACACGTACTTGGGCGCTTTCTTTTTTCAGGGCTCCACGAGATCTGGCGGGTTCAGTTCCGGTCGCTGATTCTTTTGTGGGTCTCTGTGGTGCGTGTGTGTTCGGGTTCGTGTTTTGGGTGAAAATGATAGTTTATTATCGTAATTAATCCGGGTTAATGTTTATAGTTGGTCCGCAGCGTTTTGCTGACTTTCGCTTATACACATCTTTTTTGTGGGCTCTTTTTTAATAACGGAATTTTTAATTTGATAAGAACTTGTGGCACAATAAGCATTTCCCAGAGGGGTTTCTCTTCTTCTGAATAAATATTGGCCGCAAACAGAAATCATAACTCAAGACACGACCCATAAAAGTTTTTTGGCACAGTCCCCCAGACCCTGTCCCCAGTTAATAAATATCAAAGAAGTCGAGGGTTGACTCCGCTTTGTTTGTTTTGGGTTCACTCCGCTGGGCTTACGAGCGGATCAACGAGGACTTAACAAGACCACCAACTGGAAACCAGTTGGATGATGGGTAACGAAGTCAGCAGCCCTTTGAGGAAGTATTTTTTTGGCAGCTGCCTGCCGGGGGTTCTTGCCGGATCCTGGCAGGACGCGTGCGCCAAGTCAAACGCAGGATAACACGTAAGTGTGTCCTTATGGCGCAAACGTAATTCTATTTATTTGATTTCCTCGAGAAGGGGACTTCCCATTTTTTATGGTTACACATTTACAATTCTTTATGCTTTATGCGGAAGGGAGAAACTGTAGCGCAGTTTTTCTGTTTTCAAAAAAGTCTGTTAACATTTTCGGTTTGTTTATTTTTAGCGCATAATTAAAGAGAGAGGCGAAGGGTTAAACGAATATTTACTTCCAAACTAGAGCTGCCGTAGATGCAACTATCAACAATATAGACTTTTATAGTTCCCGGAACCACCCCTGTGGGATTCTGACATTTCTGGAAAATTGTATCGGCGAGGGCGGCTTCCGTTACAAATTGCTAAGAGTAATTCAATTTCGATAACGTCCCCTCCCAGGGGTGGCCATAAATTCCATCTGCTGACACCAAATAAACATGGAAATGGAAACTGCAATATATTTTGTAAACTTTACATTAGTTGAAAAGGTTTTGATTTGTTTCCAAATTTAATGTCACTTACCAATGTGACGGCCGCTCGTGATTTATGGAGAACCATTTTCAGGGATGGCAGTGGGCTCTGTGCAACACCACTCTGTGGATAATGCTGACCCAAATATAGGTCTTCTCTCCCGGCACTCGTCTCTGAAGTCGCTGTCTACGTACTCCCCCGCCTCCGGAACCGACATTTTATGGGAGTTGTGCGTGATCTGAGCAATTATTACTTCTCCAACTTCCAGACTCCCGTATCCGTGTTGTCAGCGACAAATCTCCTCGGTTAGCCGTAAAACCGAGAGGCACGCGGAGAAGTGATAATCGACAAGGTGGGGACTGAGCTCACACAGATCTAAGAAGATTCTCTTTATTAATTTTAATGGCTCAGCTCACAGCAATAGAATTTCGGCTGAAAATAGAAAATAAATGGAATAGAAAATGTTTGTACTCAGTAAAAAGACGTCACGATTTGTATTTATATATATTCATATTCATAAAATGAAGTTAGTAAGGTTGTAGTGGGTAAAAAGCTTAAATTAGAAATTAGTCAAATAGTCAATGTTAATTTTTATTTATTAAATAATAAACATAACAAAAAATTTCGTAATTACACATATTTGTTATTAGAATTTATAAATGCTTCATTTAAACTAGACGATATTAGGAAAATTCATACATATGTGAATACATATTTGGTTACTTAAGAATTTAGATCGAAATGTAACCACCCCTCTATGGCAAATTTTAATTCTCAGTCTAAGTTTGGAACAGACTCTTATGAATTATTAATTCAATTCCATTCAATTTAATTCAAGTCAATCTGTATTTGGCAAATCAAAATCAATTTTCATTACTTATGGCTTTCAAAACAAATTGAGTAAATTTCTAAACTAAATTCAAAATAATACGTTATATTATGATATTTTGATTTTATGGATGGTGGTTAAATGAGAACATTTGATGTCCCCAAACTACTTTCATACATATCTCCACAAAAACCGCAAATTGGGCACCGCCCGTAAAACGAAAACTTTCGTATCCACGCATAGTTTGCTTTGCGAGGGCAATCCAAAAGATATCAACGAGTCGCGAACGATGACAAGTACAAAAGTCGCAATTAAATAGTGGGGAGCGCAGGGCAGACAATGGGAAGCCAAAAAAGACACATTCAATAGATAACTGTGTAAATGTGACACAGGCAGCTAGAAAGACATCAAGCCAATTCCCATACCACAATTGTGGGTGTGGTTTTGGGGAGAACAATCGAACAGCGACAGAAGAAAGCGGAAGACAAATCAATCGAACGGCGAGCGGAGCTCCGGCAGCTTGTAGATGCCACCGCCCAGATACTAGACCCAATTGTTACAGATGGAAAATTTCCCTCGCGTGGAGTCCCGGAAAACTCTTTAGTTAGTTCGATTTTATCTTCCTGCAAGAGGAAAACTGACAATTTGGCAAGAAGTCTGCACTACAGCAATTGGAAACTAATTTCCTTTTATCACAGATACAGAAGGGCCAATCAGATATCCTTTAATATCGTCTACTATTTTGGATGGAAAGCTATTATAATAAAAAATGTACTTCACTAAACTTTTATCTTATTGAGTTATGAAATTTAAGATAAAACTAATAGCGTCTAGTAGAACAAAATGGAAGTTCTTGAATGAAAATTATAATACTGAGTCATACGATGAAAAATGTTAAACATATAGTACTTACATATATACACAGATATTTAAGCTATATATCACAGACATATCATCTATCCCTTGAATATTAGAACCGATTAATCAATTTCTTTCAATATAAATCTGGGTTTTCTAATCAACAAAGTAAGAACAAATCGAGGGAATTTATTGTTCGTTTACATTGCCCAATTGAAAGTTCTATATCTCTGCGTTGGATCAGCAACCGAATCGAAAAACTGTGATTTGTTCTGCATAATTGAATCAATTGAGTGAGTAGGGGCCACATCAGCGTTCAACAGAAGCAGGCCACATCAAAAACATTTTCATAATTAGAGCACCCGAAAGGGAATCGGGGAGAAATTAATGGAATCGTTAATAATGCGCCGCACAGATTTCCCAGAGGCCTGCATAAAGCGCAGTGCAAGAAAATCTGGTGAAATTAAAGCTCCCAAAATTGCTTCCATCGCCCTTCTTTTCTGGTGCGCCGGCGCGGCCAATGCACTTTTCGGAATACGAAAAGAATAAATTGCCTTGACAGCAGCGGGAAAAATATTAAACCATTGGAAATATTAAATATAAATCGTTGTTATAATATAGATTGAAGAATAACTTAATTTATTTACATATATGACTTCAAAATGTTTTAAGTTTTAGATATTGGGACTTTTAAAAAACTTTTAATTAAATGTCTTATCTCCCAATCAACTTTAAACTTGGAAACTTTAGTATCTAGAAAAAAAAGCTATCAGGATAACGAAAATATAAATACAAAAGTTTATAAGATCAAACCCAGTAAAAACAAAAAATGTTACAAATATTTTTCCCTCAGCTGTGCTTTCTTTACAGCCGTGGTCGCTTATGTGCATAAGTACGAATGTTAATGGATCGAACTTGAAAGCTGCCATTAAGTTCACTTAAGCCTCGAGTTCAGGCTCTCAAATACTCCCCAGACTGCTGCTTCAGACTCAAATCGAATTCGGCGTGCTCAAATTTTATGCGTTATCAATTGAGAAAGCATTGCTCCACGAGGGTACAGAAGGCGATCTTCCGACTTGTATTGATTGGAAATATGGGAAGCAAAGTTCAAATGCGTCACGACCGCAGAGCCGGAGAGCTGTGTTCGCCCAACGCCCCTCCTGAGATTTATTATGCTGGAGTGCCGAACGGAAGCCACTTCAGAAAGTCGGATCGGGATAGGGAGCCCGAGAGCCGGCGTGCGGAAGAATGGCAGTTGAAGAATGCCACTTGAACAGCCAGCGACGCCGTCGAGCACTCGCAATTCTCCTCGTATGATGCATGTGAAAGAATGAGGCAAGCAAAGGCGAACGGGTGGGAGCAGCAAGCTACAGTCGGCCCCCGATAAGGAGATCCAAGTGCCCAAATTGGGGAGAACACAAAAGTGCAAAATATTGGCTGATCAGATTGATCTCATTTAAAAAAGGAATAATATTATAAAAACGAATAATATTTTGTTTCTACATTTTACAGAATCATATTTTACAGAATCAAATCATAGAAATAGCTCTTTCATACAGATTAAATAGATTATTTTAAATTTCAATGATCATTTTAATCTTTACCAAAATTAATATCATGCACAAATTGCGTTCTAACAAGCTTTATTCCAATCTATTTTTCTATTAACTGTTCTCTTATATAAATGAAATTTGTGTGTTCTATGTAGGATTGACTGTACGGGAACAGATTCAATGTACACCCAACAAGAGAACTGCAAAGAAGCTAAAGGAGAAGAGGAGCTTCGCTCTAGTTGAGAAAAAGGAGCAGGAACCCTCCAGCCAGCCTGGAATTGAAAATAATTGCGATTCCAGCTGGAAACGAATGGCCTGGAATTGCATTGCCCTGGGCCCATGTGTCTCACTTCATTTACAGCAAATGTTGCGTATCCCGGCCAGGCGGAGCAGCAAGCTGGAGAGGGTCGGCCGAGGCTCGAGAGGGGTGACAGGGAGCGACTCTTTGGGCGCTGTCGCATGTGACGAATTCCTATTTGATTTATTCACTCCCTTGCAGCACTTTTGCATGGTTTATGCTCCTCCCGCCGTCTCCATTCTATATAGTTTTATTACCAAATCAAATACGATTCGCCACAAAATAAATATTTTCGTCTGCAATCTGCTTCACATTCGAAAAAAACAAACAAACATGCAAATGCGATAGGGGATCTCTAATGAATTTCCAAGAATAACCATCAGATAATCCATATCTATATCAATATAAATCAAATAAAGGTTTTTGACAGTCGGTCACACTCGACTAAAGATTTCCTACTTGATTACACTATAATATTCATACACTTCCTCTAAATTTTATATTCTTAAGCACTGAAGCACTTGTTAGTATTCCACAATCAAACCCTTGTGTTCTGTCAATCAAAATGGGAGAAGCATACGGCATTTAATCAAATATGATAAGCATATCTCTGGATAATAATCGTTTTAAACATGGCAATAGATCTTAGCGACCATAAGCAGCGAGGAAGAGAGGAGGAGGAGCTGCTTCCCAGAGTATCCAGTTGATTGATTGTTGGCTCTTCCCCTCCAATCTCCGGTTACACGAATATGCGCTTGGCCGGGTGTTAAATTGACGTACAACCAGCACCAAAAAAGTATTTTCTTGAGTATTTCCATTTAGATTGTCGGAATTGATGAACTCGGAGAGGAAACAAAAATCCGATCAATCTTTCGCGAGTGGGGAAGCGGACCGGTCTGTTCGAGGGACTCCAGCGCGTGCTGTTGTCATTTCGGGTCTCCAGCATCCACGATGACTCCCATAACTCCCACCCGGCTGCGTCTGCGCAGCGTATTCAATCACTTCATTTGTTTTCTTCTCCATTTCGAGCTCAGCTGCAGCCTCATCTTCAGTGCTCGGTCTTCGGTCTTGGGTCTTCTTGGCGGCACGTTCGCCGCGGCCGTAAAATGTTTTATTTACTCTGCACTTATGACCCCGATGCGGATCGGGTTAAGTGAATCAGATACCCATACCCATATGCATATACCCATCGCTGGCTGCTGCATTTGCATCTCCGCCAGCCGCCTGATGAGGCGGTTGTCTGTTCGTTGAAGCCAGCAGGAGGAGGAGAAGGTGGAGCAGTGCGGGTCCCGAGTGTCATTGCAACCAAATACAGACGCGGAGAGCTGCAGCAGCGGAGCCAGAGATCTCCGCATTGTGAGTCCAATGATGAATTGTGTCCCTGATTTCGTATCATGATCGTGTCGTCTTGTTAAGACATACTGTGGCTTCGGCTGGCATATATTTAGCACATAAGGGTGCTTTAATATTCAATATATATTTTTTCTTCAATCTCAAATGCATCAATCTGTACAGCCAACAATTTTTTTTTAATAAAGTTCCTTCGAGATTGCATTTAAAATTCTAAAAAGTGAACTTTACCTATCATTCCACAGTACACTGCGCTTCAAGTCGTTGGAGTTTGACACCAATTGAATGGCAGCAACAAAGCAGCAAAGCTATATATTCATAAACACTTTTGTAGACACAAAGACACAGATATCCACATGAATAGTATTTATTGCATATGCCTGCGTCTTTTGTGTCGCGCCGATCTTTAATTGCGGAATTGTGAGAGGCTTAGCAGTGAAATAACCTTCGATGCCTGCCCGCAGTTGCAGTGGCTGATGCTCATTCTGATGCTGAGGCATTTACAGCTGCAAGATGCGAGCGGAGGCGCTGTCGTGGTGATTAATTTGACTGTGGTGTCGCCTGAACTGAGCTGCGCGGGCTTTATTAAAAGGATTACACGACTGCGTTGGAAGGCGGCGCATAGTTTCATAAAGACGCATCTCCAACACAGTAACAAGATTAATTACGAGCGTCTTGCAACGGCTGCAACTACAGGCACCCAGAGCTGCGTGACCACTTCGTATTTATACAGTGTACATTCTACAGTTGTAATCAACATTTTAGGGGTAAAGCCATTTTTTCACATAATTTAATAAGTTATGATCAACTTAAGGGCTGAAATATATTAAAGTATAATTTGCAAAGCTTCTCGAGAAGGTATTTTAAACAAATAATTGTATATTTTTCAGCTCAGATCAGTTTTTATTGCAGTGTAGACATTATTCTTTTAAGAAAAATGTATTTTAAATTAAAGTATTTATAAAATAATTAGTTAGTTATGGAATAGATAAGTGCTGCCGATATGACGCTTCTGAATGCAAAAAGACTGTTAAGTTGGATGCATCAAACGTAAATATTTTCGCAAAAAATTAGATAATATTGCAACAAAATGAACAAATAAGGCAGCTATCTATAGAATGTAGTAAAGTATATGATTTGTTTTTTTAGTAATATTATTTTCTTTCAAAATGTGCTTTTTACAACTAAACCTCTGTCATTATGCCCGCTGCTGTAAATAAGAATGTTATTTTGCCCATGGACAGCTCCTCGATTCAATATTTTGACATAACAAATAACAGACTCATTTGGTGCCTCAAGTGTTTCATTAATTTAAGAGCTTTTCGGGTACTTTACGCCCCTTGCCCTTCGTCACATCGCCAGGGGTTGGCGTAACACTCGTAGTAATCCCGGCCAGAAATTAGCATATTCTTAATTCTTAGATCCTGCTGGCACGCGAGCCCGCCAAAAGGGGATGGTTCTTCGGGCAGCGATAAGAGGCGTCGATAATTGGAATTGAGAAACGGCTACTGTTCCACCAATTCGTTGGGCCTCGGGGACAGCTCTTTGCTTTCCTCGTCCATGGACAAGGCCAGGAAATGAAAGTAAAAACAATTATTTTATTTTTAATTAACTCTTGGGGTCCCCAGGGAAGACAGGGCACTCGCTCACACTCGCACACAGATCTCTATCCTATGCCCCAAGGCGAATTGGAGGCAATGATGATGTCATTCCCGCAGCATTCATCTCCCATAAATCACGCGGCGATCGCGAAAATCCCCCCGTTAATGCTCCAGCCTGCTGAGAGCCGTGACAGCAGCCGCATCCACCAGATTCGCCAGCCTGCAGCCGAGTGGAGTGGAGTTGAGGCAGCTGCCACAGATTAGTCAGAGTCATAGTCAGATTCGGATACAGATTCGGCCTGGCGCACTTCAATTTACTTGCGATCGCGATCGCGGGCAAGCTGCTCGACTGGTTTTCAGGTCGCTGGAGCCCAGAGCAGAGCGGGGATGGGATGTGAACCCCATGCACATACATAGCTGCGAAAGATCAAGGTAAGTGGCGAAAATAATGCCTAATGGGTGCCGCAACTATCCCAACTCGCGTCATCGGAATCAGATCGCCAATAGGAGTGTTACATCAGTGGACCACGCTTCAGAATCGCATACATAAAGCGAAGAATCGTCAATATAAGGCAGAGACTTAACGGTTTCCAGCTTAAGGGTCACTCCTCTCGCCCGCAAAACTTTCTTCCGCCATTACAATAAATCTGGCAAGCTGAAACCCCAAAGAGAAGCAGCAAAAATAAACCGCCAAACCGCAACAAAGAAACCCAGAGAAGGTTCTGAGGTTGGCAAAGGTTAAGGTAGAAATTGGCAGAGTCTCGGCTGTGGTTGCTGAACGGCTGAAAGGGATTTTCTGTGGATCTATCGATAGATTCTTGGTTCCAAGCCCCAATCTTCAACATAAAGTACTTAAGAAGCAGCATTAGCATGCATAAGATGGCACTATGTGCTTGTGCTTATGTATGCTTGGGGCATGACTCACATCCCCACCTCTCGCCAGGTAAAGTGAAAAGACCCAAACATGAGTTAATGCACATTCATGGCTTTTAAATGGGCCGATGGAAATAAAGAAATAAACTGTTGGCTCCGAGCGTGACTCGTTTCCATGCCCCATGCTTCAGTTAGTGGCTTTTTTCGCTGGCCTCTCCGGGTTCCCGATTGCGGGCCGTCATTCATTCACGCCAACTGTTGATAAGTTTCTGTGACACAGCTCGGCTCGTTTGCATATCTTAGCGGCCAACGAAACCGGGCGTCTGTGGCACCATTAGACTGTGGAATTGGACAGCTGTTCGGTACATTATCACTTCTCACTTTGCTTTATTCGGTTGCAAGGCGAACTGACACGGCCAAATCCTTCTCTAATCGAATCACCATTAAACTAAACATAGGAAACTAGACTTTACGCCGTCTGCTCCTCTGACTTCTCCGTGGTCCAGTTCTTGGGACGGTCGGCCATGATGGTCCAGTCGTTTTCGGCGATGTTCAGGCCGCCGTACTGCTTCAGGGGGGTGTCGGGGAAGAACTCCCAGCCCTGTTCAACGGACATCTTCTTGATGACGCCAGCCATGCCTGCGTTGAGCGAGAGGTGGGTTAATATCAAAGACTAAGCGCAGTGAGAGCGGGGAATACTAACCCAGGAAGAGACCGGCACAGAGACCAGCAACGTGGTTGTGTTTCCAGGCACCGAAGACGCCGCCAGCCGCAACGCCGCCCAGGAAGTAGTTGATTCTGCAATAAGCAAATGGGTTAGCATCTGAACGAGCCTATTAGGGGCATTTCCACACTCACTTATCGTCCTTGCCGCGGGCGTTCGTGGCCGCCAGGGTGGTGAGCGTGAATGCCGTGGCCATGCCCATCAGCGGACCCGTGTTGTAGGCGAAGCGGCCTAGCGTGGGGATATAGCCCTGCGGCTTCGACAGCGTCAGCACGTCGAACATGGACCAGGCCAGGCCGGCTGACACGGCGTATTTGTTGGTGGCCACGATCTTGCCGAAGGCATCCTCGCCGTCGGGATGGTCGTAGTACTTGGAGCGTAAGAACGACATGGTTGGCTGCTGGTTGGCGGAGGAGGAAAAATGCAAAAACATTATACTATAAACCACAAACAAATCGCTCCGACTGCGAAGCAACCGCTGCTCTTGCAGCTTCCGGAACAGGTGGAGTCGTTCCTGGAAATCCCCGAGACCACAGCGGCAGCCATTGCGTTGGAATGGCTTCAGAAATGTTGCAGATTTACCGTAAATTTGCTAACCTGCCGAAATTTACGTAATTATTTCTAAGATCGACAAAAAACAGCTGTTGACCAATGTGCAGTGTGACCGATTCATAAAATCAGTAAAATACCAACTGATGAAAATAAATATCCGATTTTTTTGGCAGTGTGTGCACATCAGATAAAGAAATTCTGATTGTAGTCGAGTTATCGTATATCGATAAATTACTATAAAAAAGCGCATCTTTTAAATTTCCCGGGCAGTTTAATATCTCTAATAATTTAAAAAATAATTCGATATTAAATGATTGATTCATTCCATCGACAAAAAACTCGGAAATAGTACAAAATTTAAATGTCACGACAGCAATTTTAGTAATAATTATAGAATACAATGAAGATATCTTCAGATTTTTGACACTTTAAGAAATCCTAAGATTCTATTAAAGCTTCACTTAAATGTGAAACATATACTCCAAAATCCAAGCAGAGTACCTTTTTCTAAGCCATAGATGAATAAAATTCACAACACAAATTTCGATATCAAGTCCGGTTTTCAATTTATTCATTATACTAGGTTCACAAACGCAGTGGCACTAACTTTAGATCTTTAGTAATAATAAGGTGCGATCGATCGGTTCTGTTTAGGTAATTTTCCTTGCCCAGTAACTAGGGGATTCAAAGCGAAGAGTAAGGTGCACAACAATGGACAATGCGGGTTTGAAGTGCATTTGCGCTTAGCTTAAAGTAGACTAGTGTTTGAGTGAGTTGCAACTAAAAGTATTCACAAATAATCATGCAAGTTGCTAATCGATCTTGCCACCTTTTCTGTCATGCAAGTGGGATTAAGTTTGACCAAAATGGGAAGAGTTCTTAGAGAGCAGAAAGACAGAGTGTTTGTGTTCGAAGTGTTCGAGGGGAGACAAAAACGTTGGCGTTTTCAAAAACAAAACAAATATATCAAAACATACAATATGTATATACAAATTAGATATCAAATTATTGGCAAATCTGTTTCGTATTAATCAGTCGTTATGTTCGTCGTTCAACGAAATTTGCTAAATATTTCACTCGGCTCCTGCAACGGTTTCATCAGAATCAAGTCATTGTTATTGCCAAAAACTAAGAAGTTCGATCTGTACACATTCACGTATGTGTGCTGCTTCTGTCTACTGCTCGTCGTGTCCAATTATTTCGATGTCATCAGCCAGGGGACTCTCCACCGCCGGCTTGCCATTCTGTTGATTTGCGTCCAAATTAATCAATGACAATGTCATTCTGCTACTAAGAATGACCTGCAGGGGAGAGACATTGAATGAGTAAGTGATATGAGTGGATGGGGGGCTATCCATACGGCTGGTTCCTCTGCCGATCCATTGAGCTCGGCGTCGTAGACCTCTTCGCGCTTGGTCTGGGAGTCGGCAACCAAAATTTGAGAC
>VNJO01004877.1:0-19280 GCA_008042535.1 Drosophila tani
TGCCACGCCGCAGGCAGGCTCCGGGGACGGAGATGCCACGCCAGCAGAGGACGACGAAGCGTGAGTGAGGGCATATGTGCCGAACCCCGGCGCATAGGCTTTTACGCGGGGACATTTGACCCCGTAACCACCGGGCATCTGGACGTGATTGAGCGTGCGGCCCGGCTGGTTGATCGTCTGGTGATTGGCGTTGCGAAAAATCCGGGCAAAAACCCGCTCATGCCGCTGGATGAGCGCGTGGCCTGTGTGGAAGAAGCCCTGCCCGCCATCGCCAGCCGGGTGGGGGGGGATCTGAAAGTGGTTTCCTTCGATTCCCTGCTGGTGGAAGCCGTCCGGGCGCAGGGCGCCTCCCTCATTTTTCGGGGGCTGCGGGTGCTGACGGATTTTGATTATGAAATTCAGATGTCCGGCGTAAACCGCCGTCTGGCTCCGGGCATTGAAACCGTTTTTCTCATGGCGTCTGAACGAACACAGTTCATTTCATCTCGTCTTGTGAAAGAAATTGCCGGGTATCACGGAGATATTTCCGAATTTGTGACCCCCGGCACCCAGAAACGCCTGCTCGCCCGGCTCAAGGCGCGGGCGGCGGGGTGACAGGCCTCAGGCCCTGTGACCCAAGTGTTCAAGGAGAAGTTTTATGACTGCCGACACAGATAAAAATGATCTGATTTATATGGATGTGCCCGAAGGCCGCGTGGTCATCCGCCTGCGTCCGGACATTGCTCCTCTCGCGGCGGAGCGTATCCGTACGCTGTCTGCTCAGGGCTTTTACGATAACGTGCCGTTCCACCGCGTTATTTCCGGCTTTATGGCACAGGCGGGTGACCCGACGGGCACAGGCATGGGCGGGAGCGAACTGCCGGATCTGAAGGCTGAATTCACGCGGGATGCCAAATTCCTGCGCGGCACGCTGGGTATGGCCCGCACGTCTGACCCGAACAGCGCCAACAGCCAGTTCTTCATCATGTTTGAACCTTCCCCGCATCTGGATGGCCAGTACACCATTGTGGGTGACGTGATTGAAGGTATGGAACATATCGACAAAATCAAACGCGGTTCCGGTGGGTCTGGCATGGTGAAAGATCCGGACCGGATTAAAAGCATGCGTCCGGCCTCTGCTGAAAACGCCTGATTTCAGAAGTTTTTTTCTGATGTCTGAAAAGCGCGGCCTCTTCGGAGGTCGCGTTTTTTTATGGGCGACGACCTTGNAACCTTGAGCACCATGTTGGGCTCAACCCGATACTGCTTGCCGCCGGTGCGGATAACTGCGAACATAAAACCTGTCTCTCTTTCCGATCTCTTGACCATCCGCGGCACAGGCGCAGGCGAAGGGTCTGGTCGCTTTTTGTTCCTTGGCCGCACTGGCGGCATGGCTCCATCTTTGTGGAGTGGTGCGGCTTTTTACGAGGAGAGTCCCGTGCTCGTCAACAAGAACTTGCACATGCCNGTTGGTAGAGCATTCGACTTTTAATCGAATGGTCGAGGGTTCGAGTCCCTCCCGGCTCACCATTAGTTCAAAATATTGGCAGAAAACTGCCATTTCCTGAAATGCTATAAAGTGATGCTAGAAACCGAACCTAGCACTCAGCGCCTTCATGGCCTCGTCAGCAAGCTGTTGTTGACTGGCGGACGCAGTGTATCGCTCAACCTCTGCCAGCGTGCTGTGACCCAATATCGAAGCAATCTGGTGAGGCGTGCAGCCCGCCTCTGCCAAGCGCCTTCCTGCCGCCTTCCTGAGGCCGTGAGGACTGAGCCCCGCTGGCAGGGCAGCCGCAGCACACCACTTCACAAACTGATTATAAAAGCCGTTTGATGAGCAGGGCTTCCCCTGCCTTGTTTCCAGAAATGTATCGCCGCATCCTTTCCATGCGACGATAGAGGTCAGCAGGCATGGGTGAATCGGGATTTTCAGAGCTTTCCCCGTCTTGATCTGCGTGAGGGCAACGTAGCCACCAACGATTGACCTCAAGCCCATGCCCACAATGTCGCTTCGGCGCTGACCAGTATGCAGCATGAGGTCAAAGGAGAGGCGCTGCCGTGTCCCTATGGGCCAATAGCGCTGATATTGCGCTATTTCGTCCTCAGACCATGCCTGCGCGCCCTCATCCTTGGTTCTGAGCCGCTTGATGCCTATCGTCGGGTCGGTCTGTAGCCAGCCGATATCAACGGCATAACTCATCAGCATGCGGAACATGCGCAATATGTGGTTGGCTCTGGCTGGCGTACTCGCCCGCGCGTTGATGATTTTTCGGATATGGTGAGGCTTGAACGCAGAGACTGTGATCTGAGCGTATTCCTGCTCCCGCATGTATTCCAGAATGCGCCGATACGTAATCTGTGTGCTTTCTTTGATGCTGATGAACGCCGGAGACCGGTACCATTCCTCTATCAGGCCGCTTAGTGACCGAGGCAGGCTTTTGCTCTCCGGCTCATCATCTACCAGAGAGGCCATAGCCTCTGCGTATCTGGCCAGAAACTTTGGGTTGTCAGGTGAGGGAAGGGCGATTCCCTTTTTCCCAGGCACCCGCAGATAGCATCGGACCTTCCCCCTGTTGTCAGTATATTTCTGAAGATGCTTAAGCCGTATGACGGTCAAGAATTTTGTCCAGCTCAGCTACATCCGGGTCAAAATCCACCGAGGACCGGCCCGCTTTATTATTGACCCACTGGTCCAGATCTTCCCGCAGCCAAACCGGACGGCGCACCGTCATATAGACAGGCGGAACTTCTTTGGCGACGAGGGCGCGAAAACTTGAAACCGATATCCCGACATATTGAGCCGCCAGAGAAATCGGCATACAGCGCGGCATAATCTCACCCATCCACCCCTCCCAACGCATCAATGCTTGCGGGCGGGGCGGGTAGGGGTTGCCATCCCACAAACCAGTCGTCAGGCATCCCGCCATATCCCACTGGCGCAGCCACTGACCAGCCCATGTCAAAGCCATCGTTAACGATGCCCTCATGTCTTATCACCACGCTCCGATTATTCCATCCTGAGCGATTGTCCGCCTCAGGGAAAACATCAGGCCGGGTTTTTGCGAGGATGTCTGTCCGGTCCCGTGGGGCGCTTGCCATAGACCTCCAAGCCGCCGCGTCTGCTGCTGCGAGTACAGCGCGGGCCTCATCTTCGTAAGCGCACCAATTGGCACCCATGCCAGACTGGACATAGCTGTCATTGCCGTCTGGGTCATTCCCATTGATTTCGCACAAAGCCCGCGCAACCACCTCAATTCTTGGGTCAGTCATGCCCATGCTCTCCTTTTTGCAGCTAGCCGCTGGCTCTTTTTCTGCTGAGCTGGCGTCTGGTCTCCCTCGCCGAACCAGTAATAAACCGGGAACGCGCCCTCATCTCGCGCGCGCATGAAGTCACCACCAATCCGGCACCGCCGCCCTTTTGCGTCAAAGCAGGCTGGGTTTGTACCGCCAATCCATGACGTGGCTTTATTCACCCACGTCTGGAAGCATGGGAAATTTCCGTCTGGTTCTCTCGTGGGCTGATTGCGTTCCGGCATCACCCTACCTCCCGCGCTGCGTCGATGGCTGCACGGAAATGTTCGCAGCCCGTGAATTGTCCTGGTGCAGTAAATAGAATTTTCCACACAACAGGATCTCCGTTTTTGCCTCCGATGCTTGAGACCGCATCAGTCAACCAATCCAGCCGCTCACTATCCCGCCCAATTTCTGCCTGCTTTTCCGGGAACAGATGCAAAAACTGTTCCCATGTAGGCGTAGCGATTGATCCCCGCAGCATATTTACGTGCACGGTGGATTGGTCTTTTAGATTGGCTTCAATCTCCGCCCGGACGCGCTGTTCTGCTCGGTGTTCGGCTTCGAGGATGATGCGCTCCGCTTCTGGTTTGGCTTTATTCTGAAAACGATAGCCAGCCTCATAAAGCATCTCAGTCAGTTCCGTGATCTGCTCCTCTCTCGTCCTCATGGCGCGTCTCCTAGGTTGCGGATGGCTTCTGCACACTCCTGTGCGGCACACATACGTTCGTCGGCATAAACACGATCATCGTCATTGTCGGCAGCATCACGTCTTTCGTAGTATTCGTCGCTGACTTCTTGGGCAGCCTTCGCACACCGCTCCCGCTCCCCCGCCAGCATCTCGGTTATTTGGGTGGGGGTAAGTTCGACCGTATCACATCGCAGATAGGCAAAATGCTTTGCGGCATTTTTGGCAGATAGCCAACTGCCGGGCATCAGCCATTAATCATCTGCGCTGTTCCATTCTGCATTTATTTCATCGCCGGTATTTTTATGAATAAGAGTATGTTTCCCGTTGTTTTCAGGAAACATCGGATAACCGGGCCGCTCGGGGTTGGGCCAGTTGGTGGGGGTGGTCATATCTTTAGTCACCTAGTTTCATCCCTCTAAATGCTTCATCAGCGCGCTTTCGCCATTCTTCCTTTGGAAATGAGTGCGCATACAAAAATGCGATCAATTCACCAGCACTGAATCCACCACGGCACTCTCCTGTCACAAGAGCCGGTTGCGGGCTGTAAATATGGCAATAAACCTCATACGCGCGCATCGTAACAGTAACGGGGCACACCGCTCTTCCTCGTGGGTATCCTCGCGGAATCTGTATTGGATGCACGGGGATTTTGTTCTGTTCCTCGCTCACGCCTTCTCTCCTACGCGGGTGTTCCATGCGGTGATGGCAGCATGGGCAGTATCCTTTACTGGTCCATCGGTCATGCAGATTAAGCAGTGCACCCACGTATTGATGTCGCTAGGGTGCGGGGCGGAAATATTATCATTCCCACAAAACGGGCAGCTTTTCAGTTCCTCGCTCATGCTTCCGGACCTTTCAGGGCTTTCTGGGCAGTGCGGCGGCACCATTCTACCGCCCAGCCTAACTGTTCCATGTATCCGCTCTCTTCTCTCGGACGAGGGCAGTCAGAGGTTTTATTCTCCGATATTTTAGTTAATGCCTCTCTCAACCGAATAACCTCTGCCCCAGCATCTGCCATTTCCCGTACTGCCTGCATTCGGGCCAAATGCAGACGCGCAATCTCCGCGTCCTTCTCGGCAAGTTTGGCGAGGGCGGGAATAATAGGCGTTACGCGCTCAACCCGTTGCCCTTTTGCAGCATAGTGCCCCACCTGATCGGGGCTGATAAACTGCCAGCCAATACCATTATTTTCTATCAACCGGGCGTATCCAAGACGTTCCAACTCCCCACCCGTGACAGGGGTGCCGATGGCGAGGATGGCAGCAGTAGTTGCCTGACCACGTGTTGTTTCAGTGCTGCTGGCAAAAGCTGCACAGTATGCCTCATACATTTTCTGAGCCTGCTCTGTGCTGATTGGCAACCGCACGAATACGCCGGTGGGTTGGGTCATGCGCCTTCTCCCGGCAGGACTTCGCGGACGTGGATAATTTCACAATCTATGTGCCTGTATTTCAGCGCTTCCTCTCGTATTGGATAAACAGAGCGTCCTCCACCACGATACTCATTAACCCAAAACTCCCGCGCCACAGGTACTTCTCGGGCGTTCATGAGGTCTCGTTCTGGATTTTCATCTTCCGCGGAAAAGCGACCATCGCTGAGAAACGTGGATACAGTTTCTTTTCCATCGTTTTCTGAAACAATAGCAACTATGCAGTAATTATTCAGCATGTCCGAACACAGTATGCGAGCAGGCCGCCCATCCAGCGTACAAAACGGCCCCTCATGCTCCGGCGTATACGGGCCGATGATTTCTAGTTTGGTTTTTTGGGTCATGCTGTGCATCCTCTCTGTGTCGCTGGACGCCAGTGCTCAAGGCCTTTCCACAAGGCGTTGATGGCTGTTGGGTGGCCGGAGCGCATTGGCTCGCTATTACGGTTGAGTTTTTCTGGTAGTGTGGGCGGGGCAGGAGGGACTGTCAGGCATGGAGCAGGTGCGCTGACAAGATTGACCTTAAACCCTTGTCTATTGAGAAACTTCCTTATGCTATCCCTATGGATAGAGACTTTTTTGAGATTTCAGGGCACGTTCTCCCCTGAGCGTGCATTCTGAGAATTTCGGTTTTTTTAAGCTGTAGCTGGCTCATGACTGCCCCGTTTTTTGACAGGGCAGATTGCTCTGCCCCTGCTTGTGGTTACTCTGGTGTGCCGATCATCGTCGGCAGGTCAGTGTTGGATGCGGTTGTTGCCAGGGCCTCCTTGAATGCATTTTCAAAGATTTTGCGTGGGTCAGAACGGATGAGCGCCCAGGTGATGGACGGACCGCGCACACGGTAGCGCAGCTTGACAGGCATCTGATACAGAGGGCCATTCTGGAACACCGGCACAGCCACGAGGAACATGGTCGGCACGATGATAGGTGCCCCATTTTCATCAAGGTTTTCAGTTTTGAACGCGACCTGCACCTCCCCACTGGAGAGGTTTTTTGCAGAGGTTGTCGAGGCGTTCTGATTGACTTTCAGGCCGCGTGACAACTCCATGATCCGCTGTGGTGTGCCCATGCTCCCGCCGAGGATCGCAATGCGCTTACGCAGCGCCTTTGTGCTTTCCGGCTCATCAGCCTGTTCCGGGCCAAGAGGTTCCAGCACATCGTCAATCCGGTCCTCAAGAAATTCTGCAAAGGTCGCGTGGTCCAGATAGCCAGCGCTATCTGCCTTTGCCCATGCTTTCCATTCTTCGGACAAAGGGAACTGGTACAGGCTGCGGTGCTGACCAAAATGCGTTCCCTCAAACTCATTATCACCCTGTTCGTGGTAATCCAGAACGCATGTCAGCGAGGGGTTTTCCAGATTATCTGACGCAAAAATAACAGAGTTTGCGCCTTTGAAGCGGTTTACGTGCACGCAGAAGCTGTCCAGGTCTGAAAATTTTGCTGTGCCTGTGCGACGCTCTGGCCGGGTCCGGTATTCTTCAGTCAGATGCTTAATGCTGACGGCTTTTTTGCCTTCAGGCAGGATCAGAAACGAACGTTCCTTATCATTGGCATCCTTGAAAGATACCTCTTCTGAACCCGCTTCATTGGTCATAATTTCCCGTACGACCTGACAATCAGAGATAGGGTCAGTGGATTCAGCAAGTGCTGCACCATCATTTACGTTATATTTTGCGCACATTTATATTTTTCCCGGTCTATTTGATTTAAACGTTACGAATTTCGCGCGGCCCTTCAGAGACGGTCCGTAATTCCAGCTCACGCTGTTTGGGGTTGCGGCGGCTGAGGTTATTTTCTGGCGTCGCCCAAAAAACGGAGTGTGCACGGGCAGCTTTGGGGGCTTTGGTGCTGTAGTCCGTTGTGAGGGTCATCACGCCGCCATCAAGTTTGAAGTCGATCTTGACGGTCATGTTGCCTTTAGCGCGGCCATTGGCGGAGACTGCTGCATTGTGCAGATCCCCGATCAGGTCACGCAGGGCATCGCTGAGGTCTGCGTTAAACTGACCATCCTCACATTCTGCGATAATTTGCGAAAACTGCCGCATGGTTGTGGGATCATGAGGTTTTTGTTGATCGTCCACGGATGTATGCTCCTGTCAGCGTGGATAGAAATTTTCTGAAAGCCGCCTGCGCCACACATCGGACGAGGACGGCCAGTGGCAGCCCCATAGGCTACTCAGATGCGATAGGGGGCATGAGGCGTTGGGCAAATCTGCTCAGGTCAACCACATCTGTAGTGTGGTGATGGCCGGCCGGAAGAATATGCACCATGGCTGCCGGGACGCTCCGCTGAGTGCCGTCTGGAAGGCTCAGACGGTAAGAGAGCGGGTGGCCGCACAGAGTGCGCAGGCGCTCAAGCTGACAGACTTTGGGGCTGGTGAAATCAGCATCCTGCCCTGTCACATCATACACTGTGGCCAGATGCGTACAGGCCCATGACTGGATGCCATAAGAGCTGGCCGGTAAGGCCTGCGGGGCTGTGACCGGTGCTGCGTGAAAGATGCGACCAATCTTGCGGAGAGAAGTCATGCGCATTTTTCGGTTCCCTTTGGATTATTGATGACTTCAGAGAGGATGTATTTTTGCTGATGCAAGAAATTGGCCTCACGGCGCGTGCTTTGCTCCAGCCGTTTCCATGCTGCTTCCCCTTCAGGATTTCCTGAAAGCCTGCATTTTTCCGCTTTGAGTGCCTGTTTTTGCGCATGCTTGAGAAGGGCTTTGGCTGAGAGGCCAAAATTCCTCATGCGTTTAGCCATCGGCAGATTGCGGATGATTTCATGACCATCCATCACACCTGCACCTCAAACTTCAGGGTGCCTGCTGGCAGGGGCTGGCCGGGACAATTGTTGGCATGGGTCCGGATGATGCGTAGATCATTGATGATCTCATCCTCCGGCGCGGTCAGCATGGCTTCCAGATCAAGCGGGCGATCATGGAAATGGCACTGCTGCATGACATCAAGAGCAAGTTTGCGGACTTCCTCTGATATTCCCGCATCTCCTGATTCATTAAAATCCGCGACGCGCTGGGCAATCTGCCGGATTTTTTCCATATCCGTCTGACGGTCCCTTATGGGGGCTTGCAGAGGTTGCGGCACCGGCATTTGCTGGCGGATATCAAACGATGCAGACAGAGCGCGGTGCTTGAGCCAGTCTGATACTGATGATGCGCTCCATGTGCCTGTAGGCTCTCCCTCTGAAATATTCGGGAAATTCAGAAGCAGCCATGTGTGGTTGTCACCAAACAAGCCACTGATGATGTGGCGTTGTGTGATTTCATGCTCACTGAGAACGCGGGTGCGGCCTTGAGCATCCACAAAGTGATATTTTTTTGCGGTGATGCCGACGGGCCGGATAGGGCAGCCGGGCGGGCAGGCATGGCGCGCGCTGGACTGCATGTGCTGGTGGACGGTCATGCTGCCACCTGCACGGGCTTGCGCTTGAATGCCATATTGGTCGCAAAATGGAGGCGGGTGCCATAGTCCATATGGCCGGTTGTGCAGTTTAGATTGCGACGGAGTGTGCCGAGATCTTCCAGCACCAGAGCGAGATCTGTTTCACGGTCTGCCATGGCCTCAAGGTCCAGCGTGCACGTGCGTGCGTGGCAGTTGCGCAGGAGTTTGTTTGTCAGATCGTGTGTTTTGTTCCGGCCGCTCAGGTCATCAGCAGGGCGAAGGTCAACAACGCGGCGGATGATCCGCAGGATGCCCTTGGCCTCCAGCGGTGTAATGGGGTTGCCAGCGTTTTTGCTGGCTTGTGTGGTCGGCATGGAGTTTCTCCATCACGGGTTGTGATGGGAGCAATGTGCATTTCAGGCACATTCCTTGTCAATCTAAAATGTGTTTGTCATGCACAAAAAAATTAAAACATGTTCGATTTCAGCAGCATAGGCATGCGTTTTGTTGTGCCGCATGCACATCGCTCTTGAATGTTCTCATAATGTTCTCCATTGTGAGTGCATGAGAACTGTGAGAGCAAACGATTCCGTGGCAGCACTAGAGAGCGTTGGGCTTGATACGGTTCCCCATGAGCGCAATAAGGCCAGCTCGCTCACTCTCGCTCATAGCGCGCCAAATCTGGAGGAGAAGGCGCTCATCCTCGCTATGCGCGATGTTCTCAGGCGATTGAATAGACGCAACCGGGCTTTTTCCGCGAAGGTAATCCACGGAAACATCGTAGAAATCAGCTAAAGCTTCAATACTTTCCCAACTTACCCCGGCTTTATCGTTCTCCAATTTCGACAAGTGAGAACGGTCCACGTTTGTTTCTGCGTAGACTTCTGTCTGGTTGAGATTTCTCTCTCTACGGAGACGTCTGAGTCGGCTGCCCATTGTTTCATTCATGTGGGGCAGAATGGCACTCTTGGTCATTCCGTGTGTGGCTTCCATGCACATTTCACTTGACCAAATATGTGAATATCATGCACATTTCGGGCATGGACACGAAAGAAATCATCAAGGTTGCTGGCGGCTGTGCAAAGCTTGCGAACATTTGCGGGTTGAAATCACATACGACGCCGCTGCGGTGGAAGGTCGTTCCCGTCAAGCATGCCAAGACCATTGAGACTGTTTTAGGGATTCCTAAGCATAAAGTGCGTCCTGACGTGTATGATGCTCCGGAAGCAAAATCTGCGGCATGATCATGTCTCATGAGCCAGACCATGCCGCTTATGCTTTTGGGTGTCAGCCGAACTCAGTCCGCCTGCCTTTCTTGCAGGAAAAGCGCTGCAATGCTGGGTTCCGCTTTGTCCGCGCCGATGCGCCACGCGGCGTTGATCCTGTCAATTTTAAACCGCTGCGGCTTCGTTTTTCCTTCTGCGATTCCGTCGATAAACAGCAGCGTCTTTTCCCGCAGTTTGCCGCGGCTTCGCTCCGTGTAGCCAAACGCTGTAGGTTGGATGTTTACGCGCCGGAAGTTGGGTGTGCGGAACATGTATTCAATTTCCAGACCCGGCATGCTGACGGGGTGCAGGATAGCCCTCTGGTCATCACAAACTGTAGTGGGTGGGGCGTCACGCAATGTGGCCAGCAGGTCTTTGACCTCGGTATCAGCACTATCGGTGTCGGCCAGATGGCATTCCACAATTCTGTCTGCCCGGAAAAGGCGGTCAGCTTTGCGCATCTCGCAATAGGCATCCAGTTGGTAGGCTACGACCTCACCATCCGGGGTGGCTGCTACCGTGTAGGACAGCACTTCTATTATGCGGCTGGTTATCGCGCCTTTGGCATCTGCGTATCCTATGCCCAGACGACAATACATGTTGCTGCGGCCTCCTTCGACCGGGGTCAGGTCGTCTTCAGCAAAGCCGCCAGTGTAGCGGCCTTCTGGGATTGCTGGTTTTCTTGCCAGAGGGACTTTTTCCGGCTTGCTAGTTTTGACTGGTTTTCCGAGCATCTGCCCTATTGCGCCGAGTACACCCAGTATACCGCCCCCCCACAGGGCGACTTGTATCCGGTGGCTCTCTGCCACGCCCAGCCAGCCCGCGCCCAGATAAACCAGGAACATCAGGGCCACGGTGCTTACAATAAACGTCATTCTCAAATTCTCACGGTGGTTAGGTCTTGCAGCCCCATCGTGAGACGCGCGGGCCCATCTGGCAACAGACGGGCCCGTTTGCCGCGTATGCAAGCAACACGGATGCAATCATGAAAAAAAATACCTCCCTACCCGAAATGGATCTGGTTGAAGGTCTTCCTGCTGATTGCATCCGTGAGCAGATGCTTATCCGTACGCGCCAGTGGTGCCTTGAGCGTGTGCGGTTTAAGGCGTCTTACACAGATGAAGAACTTAAAGCTGCTATAGTATCTGCAAGAATACTGGAAGACTATTTACTTTCCAGAGGCTGCAATCATCAGAGGCCCTTCATCCACCACAGCAGCGGTTTCCTTAAGAAGATCAAGAATGTATTGTCTATCCCCTGTGATATAATTGTTTTCTGTATTGCCTTCTGCCAGCGCAATATTAAACGCGACCTTCCAGATAAGGCCTTCACGCGTAAGCGGGGGATTGGAAGTCATAAAGAATCGTCCTTCTGTTGTTGTGGAAAACGCAAAATGGACGATGTGGGCGGCTGCGGCAACGTGGCCGCCCAGCATGGGAGGGAGCTATGACGTCCCCTTATTCCCACCGGTTTGTGCCTGGGCTGAAAACAGCTACCAAGCAGGCGGTTGAGCATGTGGGCGGCATTGATGCTGCTGCTACAATCAGCCGGGTCGGCCGGACCCAGTTTTCAGACTATTCCAACCGCCAGCGGGACGGCATGGTGCCGGTTGATGTGGCTCTTGATCTGGACCATTGCGCGGAAAAGCCACTGATTCTGGCGGCCATGGCGCAGGCGCTGGGCTATGTGATTATTCCCCAGCATATTGGGGCCGGTGATTTTGGGAATGACATGAGCGAGTTTGCCATGTCATCCGGCGATATCCTCAGCACAGCAATGCGCATCCTTGATGATCACCGGATTGATCCGCCTGAGGCTGACGAGATTGCCCCTAAACTCTCCCGTGCCATCCATGTGCTGCAACGCGCCGCGGGGATTGTGCATGAGGTGCAAAAGAGCGGCGAGAGCTATGTAGTCAGCGATAAAGGGGCAGGGGTATGACATCACCCGCTCTCACGACCTTTGATCGCTCCGGGCTGACGCCGCTGCGTGTTCTCCGCTGCATGGCGCCAGAGCTGCGCGGTGTGGTGGTCAATCTGCATGATGCGCTGAAGGAGATGCGGAGCAGTGTGTTCCGCGCCGGGGGCCTAGTGCTGACGGATGAGCAGATTGCCCGGCAGGCCAGTCTTGGGCTGGAGGATCTGGCCCGGACATTGCCCACCATTCTGGAAGCCGGGTTTATGGCGCGGGATGATGCAGGCGCGCTCTACAGCCCTCATCTGTATGACAAGGCTCTGCAGCGCGAGGAGCGTACAGCCCGGAAGGCGCAGGCTGACCAGCGCTGGGAGCAGGCACAGGCAAATGGCGCTGAGGATGAAGGCCTGACCCGTAAGCAGATTACAGCGCGGGAGAATGGCAAGCGTGGTGGCCGTCCTCGCAAAAACCCTGTGGCGGCTGATACGGACCAGCGTGCAATGCCCCTGCTTTCCGTGGTTCCTGCCGGACAGGATAAAAACCCAAACAGAAAACCCAACGCTGTTTCGGTTTCTGGTTCGGTTTCTTCGGTTTCCATAGATCTAGAATCAGAGAGAGAAATAAATATTCCTTCTTGTTCTATTTCTGGGGAACCGACGGAAACCGAAACCCAGCCGGCGGACGCTGCCCAGGTGCAGCAACTTGCCGCCCGCATGCTTGCGGCCTCGGGGCTTGGTGGAGATCAGGCCGGGTTTGCAGTCTCTTTTGCTCGGGGATGGCTTAAGGACGGGATTTCTGCCGACCTCATAGTTTCCGCTATTGCGGCACACAGGCGGAAAATGGATGACAACCAGGAGACACCCCGCACCATGGGCGTGTTTAAGGCCCCTGTGCAGCGCGCCATAAGTGGGGAGGAGGTTGTGCAGATGGTTGCTGAGGTGGCGGCTGATGCTCCGCCTCCTGCGCCAGACTGGAAGCGGCAGGCTGATGAGGCATGGATGCGCCAATGCTCTGTGTTTGGTGCTGCTGTGCGGGACGATGGCAATTACACCCGCGTGCAGCGTGAATGGCCGGAGATTGCGGCCCGTAATGGCCTGCCGCCGTGCGAGCGTGACCGTACTGCCTACGAGGCGCACTTTCGCGGTGCCGCATGAAAAAGCCCTGTCATCTTGCGCTGATTGCGCAGAACCAGCGCTGCCCGGCCTGCAATGGCTCAGGAATCCGCATTGGCACATGGACTGGTGGGGATCTGTTCAACCGCATTACCGTGCCAGCCTATGGGCTGTGCCTGACGTGTGACGGCAAAAAGGTTGTGCCGCGCAGATGTGTATCCAGTGAGGGAGAGCAGCCGCATGTTTAACGGGTTCCTTCAGGCGGCAAAGGGCCGGATTGACCAGAAATTTTCAGAAATGCGGAAACGGCGCGCCAATCAGGAACTGGAAGCCAGTATGGCGCGCCGCCGGGAAGCATCACGCGGCCAGCCCCGTGACGTTTATGGACGCTACACGCAGGCAGACAGGGCAGCAACATGCAGAAAGTGATGGAGCCGACACCAGAGCGGCTTGCCAAAGGCGATATAGCGGAGACGGATATCGAGATCCGCAAGGGCGTTCGCGCGCCCTGCCTGCGCTCATCCGGTGCGCTGTATACGCTGCATAAGAGCGGTGCCATTCAGGATTGCCATGTTGCGGCGGCTGAGATGTGGGCGCGGGATTATGAGACGGGGATACTTGGGGCGCGTGATCCGCTGGCCGGAAAGTCTGGAGCGAAATCAGACCCGGAACTCTCCCTTATTTCCCGTGCTGCTGCTGTTACGCGATGTGAGTCTGTACGTCGCTCTCTGGGCGAGGTAAGTGGCCGTTTTCTGCGACTGATGATGATTGAGGGGATGTCGGTTAATCAGATGCGGCAGGCCATGCAGAAGGACCATGCCAAAATCTCTGGCGCAATAGAGCTGCTGCTGGAGCAGTTGGTGGAGCTTTATGATGGGATGCCGGGCGCGCAGATGAAGTGAAATATTCTGATAACAAAAAACTTGCCTTCCGAAAGTGGATGACTTAAGTTACCAAGATCAGAAGTCGTGTGTCCGCAAGGTCCACGGCTTTTTTTGTATCTCCTGAAAAGTGATGACGCATGGCCGATCCTGCGCAGCCTGTCTGCCGAGGGGATGTTGTGCTGCGCAAAAATCGAGCATGGCTCGTTGTGTCTGTGCGCCGGAAGTCCTGTGGTCTTGTGCCGATAATCGGCCAGACGCTGCCCCGGCACCGTGCAGATGTGACAGTTGCTGGCCTTTGCGTGGCTGGAAGCATTGCCCGGTGTCGCTCTGTTACATCCGCGCCGTTGCGCCAGCTATGCCATGTGCAGCGGGTTGCAGGCTCTGTTCTGGCTGCCATTGATCTTGCTCTTGAGCGAGAGCGGCAGGTCCTCCAGGTGGAAAAAATTCCTGCCGGTCTGTTCCGCTCCGTATTGGAATATGGTCCGCGTATGGAGAGCAAAGGGCGGAAAAAGGGTGGGGCTCCCACTGCTTAAACCCGCAAGAATAACCCCGAGTTATCACGCATTGCCTGCAAGGCAATGTGCAAGATAACCCGCAGTTGCCCCATAAAACCCGCAAGATAATTGATGTTATCACGCGGATTTTTGAGGGGGAAAAGTAGCCACAAATCTAGGCATTTCAAATGGTTAGTGGAGATACTGCCGGAATGGCGGTTCAGACCGCGCAAAAAGGCAGCCCATCTCCTGCTGACAAAATGCTCATCAGAGCGTGGCTGCATAGCAAGTCTGACAACACACGTCGCGCCTATGAGCGCGTTGCGCTGGCGCTCCTCGCTCATGCGGGAAAGCCTCTGGCAGACGTGACGTTGCCGGACTTGCAAAACTGGTCGGACAGTCTGGGAGGCGCAGCCTCATCACGCCGCATGGCGATGGCCGCCGTCAAATCTCTTACCGCGTTCGGCGCGGAGACGGAGATGTTGACGCGCAACGTAGGGCAGGCCCTCAGACTGGACCGGGAGCGTGACAGCCTGCACGAGCGCATTTTGTCGCAAGAGCAGGTTGCCACGCTCATTGACATGGAAAAATGCTCGCGCCGCCGTGCGCTGTTGCGGCTCCTCTATGTGATGGGCCTGCGCATTTCCGAGGCATGCCGCCTGACGTGGCGGGACGTGACGCGCAGGCAGCAAGGCGGCGTGGCCTCAGTTTTCGGCAAGGGCAACAAGACACGGTCGGTGGAAATCCCGGCCAAACTCTACAAAGAGCTTGTGGCGCTGCGCGTTGACACTGAGCCAAAGGCTCCGCTTGTCCCCGGCCACAATGGCGGCCCGCTCTCGCACGATGCGGCTCATCGCATCGTAAAGCGGGCCGGTAAGCGTGCCGGATTGCCATCGTCGTTTTCGGCGCACTGGCTCCGGCACGCTCATGTTTCGCACTCGCTGGATCGCGGGGCGCATGTTCACGCCGTCCAGCGGTCTGTGGGGCATGCGTCTCTCGCCACGACAACACGGTACGCTCATGTGCAGGACGGTGACGGCTCCGGGAAATTTCTGGACTGATCCGCTTTGCGTTCATGGCAGCATTTTTCAGGGGATGTTCAATGGCTCGCAAAGAGTTTCGACCGCGCCGCAAGCAGTACGAGGAAAAGAACCCGATGGCGGCGTTCTGGGAGCAGACTGCGCAGAAGTATGAGAAACAGTCACGTGCAGCACCGGCGCCTGGTCTACGCGCATGGGCGAATGAACGTGCTAACGCATGCTGGTCGCGCGCTCAGGAAGCGAGGATCTCTGCATGAGCATCCCTGAAGGCTATATGCAGGACGCTCAGGGGCGGCTTGTGCCTCGTGAGAATGTCAAACCGCAGGACCTGCTGGAAGATGAGCTGGTCCGCAGCCTGCACGCCAAGGCCGGATTGATTGCGCAGGATCTGGCCTCTTTCAAAAAAGAGGGCTTTTCCGAGGTTGCGGCGCTGCAGGAAATTCTGCACGAACAGTATCAGGCCAGAATTGGTGGGGCGAAAGGCAACACCACGCTCAGCAGTTATGATGGCCATTTGCGCGTGTCCGTGTGCATGGGCGAGAATATCTCGTTTGGTCCAGAGCTGCAGGTTGCGAAAAGTCTTCTGGATGAACTGTTCGAGCGCTGGACGGACGGTGCCAACGCGAACCTCAAAACCATTGTTATGGAAGCGTTTGACGTAGGGAAAGAAGGCAAGCTTTCCGCCACGAAAATTCTTGGCCTGCGTCGGCACAACGTGTCTGACCCCGAATGGAAAAGGGCCATGGATGCCATTGCGGACAGTATCCGCATTGACAGCACAAAGGCCTATCTCCGCCTGCACGTGCGGGAGACGCCCGCGCAGCAATGGCAGATCCTGCCGCTGGATCTGGCCAAGGCATAACGGCCCAGAATGACGAAACCCCCGGCTGCGGCACAGCACGGGGGTTTCTTTTTATCCATCCCTGATAACGCAGGAATGAACGTGGCAGAGAATAGCAGGGATACTATGCGCCTGTACACCAGTATTTTTGGTCAGACATTTACGTTGGACGTGGAGTTTGGCCGGTCAATCCTTTTGAGGATGGCTGCTTTCATCGGGGTAACGCTCATTGCTGCCTGTGCTTCTTCTGTCCCGGTTTTATGGTGTCTGGGGCATTATGGGGTGATCGGACGATGATGTCCCGCAAAGATGCGCCACCACCCCAAATTGTCATTCTGGGCTGGATCGTGATGGTTGCTTTTCTATGTGTGCTGTGAGGTCGGGCTGATCCGGGTGGGTTGAATAGGTGACGACGACGGCATTCTGGCCATCTTCGCTGGGCTGTATCTCTTTATCGACCATATGGAAGCGGCGTAGGCGGGCCTTCTGGGCATCTTCTCCTTTCCGGGGCCTGCCGCCCAGAGAGCCATTGTGCCGGGCCGATATGACCTTGCTTGTTGTGCTGCCGGGTAAACTGACGGGGAGTTCCAAAGCCGCTTCCATCAGCAGTTTGATCCCCGGCTTTCGGGGCATGGGGAAAGAAATGCCAGCGTTCTGCCATTCTGCCCGCGCGGCCTCTTCGCCCAGTGCGTCCCATATGCACATGATCCGGGCAAAGCGGCCGAACCATTCCTGATTGCTGATGGGGGCGGAGTAGCTGCCAGTCTTGCGGATGGTGGGAAGGACTTCAGCCGTTACCCATTTGCGGAAACGCTTGGCGGCTGCCTTCCGGCTGGTGAGGATGAGGGTGTAGAGGCCGCTTTCGTTGATGATGACGGTATTGGGATTACCGCGAATACCATCACTAATGGTTAGGGTATTCTTCTCGTCGTCATCAAGCCGAGCTGATGCTTGACTTGGGTTGCTATGTTCAATGACGCCACACACATCAGCCAGCACGAACCACGGTTCACCATCACGGGTCAGAACGCGGACGGCGTGATCTTCGAAGTCAAAGGGGATGATGGCGCTCATGCGGCTTCTCCTGCCAAGAGGTCGCGCACCAGAGAAAGANATGGCGCTCATGCGGCTTCTCCTGCCAAGAGGTCGCGCACCAGAGAAAGAACAAGTTGCTCTTCTCCACTGACCTCTCGTGCGTCACCGTTAAGACTATGTTTCGGCAGAACCGCCAGAATAACCTCTGCTTTCAGACGGCGACCTTCTGACGTATGAGCAGGCATATCTGCCAGTTCTTCCAGAAGATCACATCTTTTGAGAACCATCTGGTTAAAGCGTGCTTCCCATTCATCGTATTCGGGAGAGCAGAAAGCAGGTTCTACGTCAGAGAGAATTGCAGAATGAACACTCTGAAAATGCTGATGGCAGGCAAACAGCCGTGAATCATCGTGCGGCAACGCTGCTAGGGCTGGTGCGACGACTAGAAAAGGTGCTGCCACCATTCCGGCAAGCATGGAACGGCGATGTATGGTAGGTAAGGCATTAGCCTTTGGCATGGGGTTATCTCCCTGCTTGAGGTTAGGGCGGCTTGGGAAGGTAGGATTTCCTATTGCCGCCCGCATTTTATGCGCGTATATAAAGATCATGTCAACATTAAATGCGCGCATTAATAAAAGGGGCCGTCCGCCCGTTGAGAGCGAAGAAGTTCGTTCTCGCGTTCAGCAACCTCTCTTAGGAGAGTTGGCTACATGGGCAGATCAACAGGGCATCACACGTGCTGAAGCAATCCGCCGCCTGATCCAGTTAGGGCTGGCTGCTGCCAAAGAAGGCAAGAGAGAGTGACTAGGCGCGAAACTCTCATTCATAATGAGACAGTCAAATTGAGGGCGACAGCGGTCAACACCGTTGCGACATATGCTTTGACGGCTGGTGTTGTTTCCCCGATATTGTCGATGCTGGCTTCATCACCATCTACTGGTCAGAGAGTGATTATTCTCGCTGCCGGTGCATTATCTGGTATAGTGGCCTTCGGGCTGTATTGGGTTGCTGGTGCGTTACTGAAAGGACTCGAATAATGGATACGCTGACTTTTGCGCTAAGCGTTTTCTGGGTGCCTGTAGCATTTGGTCTGGCTGGACTTGGCCTGTATGCCATGGCACGGCGTGATATCTGACCCCAACAAGGCTAAGGAATGCTTAGCCTGACATTGTCTACGGTTTGTTATGATTGTGAACTGCTTTTAAAGCCGCGCTCTCGCAAGAGGCGCGGTTTTTTGTTGTGGTGAAAGGATAAGCGGGTGCTGACCATCAAGGTTGATACGAAGAAGGTTCAGAATGCTTTGTCTGACCTTTCCGATCACGCCATCAATGACGCATCAGCGTTTGCTCTCAATAAGCTGGCAAAGAGTTCAGTTTTTGCATTGCAATCCGAGATGAAAGATGTGTTCGACAATCCGACACCTTTCACGTTGAAAGCGTTTTATTCCAAACCTGCAACACCGAATAATCTGGAAGCTACTGTTCTAGCCAGAGAGAATGCACCTAAAGGGACGCCAGCAGGGCAATACCTCAAGCCCCAGATATTTGGGGGGAGCCGCCCTTTAAAGAAGTTTGAAAAGGCGCTTTCTCCTTGGTCTGGCGGTCAATATGCGGTGCCGGGTCCGGGCGCACGCCTCAATAGTTATGGCAATATGAGCCAAGGCCAGATTGTCCAGATACTAAGCCGACTTCGGGCCATGCGTGACCCTTCACAAAATGTCGCTTCGAAAACACTGAACCGTCTGAGAAAGCAAAAGAAGGTCGCTCGTGGGTCACAGACTGACTATTTTGTTGGACGCGAACATGGCAACGGGCGACCGACTGGTGTTTATCAACTGGTAGGTAAAGGGCGTGTCGTTCCAGTATTGCTCTTCATTCCGCGAGCGCCTTCTTATCATGTTCGGCTCAAGATG
>VNJO01004878.1:0-15477 GCA_008042535.1 Drosophila tani
AATATGGAATCTATAATTTTTGCTTACAAACAGATTATAGAGTTAATACGAAATAGTTTAGAATTTAGGGAAATAAATAAACTTTTTACGATTTGTTAGATATACGGGCGAAAAGCTGGTTTTTATACAAAATAATATGGAATCTATAATTTTTGCTTACAAACAGATTATAGAGTTAATACGAAATAGTTTAGAATTTAGGGAAATAAATAAACTTTTTACGATTTGTTAGATAAACGGGCGAAAAGCTGGTTTTTATACAAAATAATATGGAATCTATAATTTTTGCTTACAAACAGATTATAGAGTTAATACGAAATAGTTTAGAATTTATACGCAAGAGGATAGAATTTAAACGATTTGTTATACTGCGTAGTATACAACTTATACTGCGTAGTATAAAATTGATAACGTCGAAAGTATACATTTTATACTTTCGAAAGTATAAAATCAATAAGCATCTTATTAAGACATTTTTGATACTCGAAAGTATACAATTCATGTAACAATCGTATCGATTCTATGACGATTTTTTTTTTGGTCTATGTTTAATTTTAAAGTAAAGGTAGGAAATTAAACTAGAATTATTCAGAATTATTTGGTGCAACACCAAAGTATATCAAAATAATTACCTGAAGAATTATTTTATAATATAAACTATAAATTACTTCAAACTTTAGATTACTCTCTTTACAATTCCATAAACTTTATGAGGATAGATTTTTTTTTTTATAGACTTTCTGCTTGAATTTTTAGTGACAACCAAAGGAACCCTTTCAGGATACCGACTCGCACGCAACACAGCAAATTGTGGCCCGATCGCTACGACTTCGGATGGAAACTAATGAAAGTGATAACTAGGTTACTTTTTGGCCCACTAACTATGCTCATGCTCGGCGCGATAAAGGCTTTTTGTGTGGTGGGCCTTAATCGGAGACAAACCTATTATCATATTTGATATTTATAATAATTCAAGGCGACACTTGATGATCAATTTATCAGCACTCGGCGGCGGCGGCAGAGGGGTAAACAATCATTGGCAAACAAAAAACAAACACTCTTGTGGTACTCGCACTTGTTGGACACTTATTAAGTAGGCCGGCGACGACTCACCCATTTTGAAGCCGAAATTATCAATTAGTGGGCAATCAATGAAACACTCTCTGATAGCAGGTAATGTGAGAATTAATTTAGTATCTGACTGCTCGGAGATCAGAGCTAACTGTTTGGATGGGCGGCCGGAATTGAAATGATGTCGGACCGCGAGTGTTTTGACGCTTTTGTGTTGGGCTTGCAAAAATTGAGCCCGGAATTATGACGGATGCCTTTTATACTCGCAGAGTCTGTTTAGTCGCAAGTGCGGCTAGATAATACGTTCCTACATATTATATAGAGGAATCTCTCACACACAGACAATTGTTCAACTAGAGCATGGTACAGTCGAGCTTCAATAAAGTAGGCTTCTGGATGAGGGTACCACAAAATATCATAGAGAGAAAATCTGATCCTTGATGCCAATTATTTCTCGGCTTTTAGGACACTGAAATATATATTTTAAGGGTTTTATTTTGGTTGTAAAATAATAATATATACATATCTGCTCTAAATATTTCAAATGTTTTTCTACAAAAAAAGTGATTATTAAGATACAGTTGTTCTTTTATTTACATAAATAATATGGACAATTTTGAGGCTCTGTCTTATAGTTCCCGAGATTCATGGGGCTAGATTAATTCGCCTGGTGATGCTATTCGAGCTGTCTTTTTAAAAGCACTTAAACCTTTAAGGGACTCCAATAATAATCAGAATAAAAATACTCTGGACTCCATGCCTCGAGCTCCTGGGAATTCAAATATACTCACCCAATAGTATAAGAGTCTTAAGGCATATTATTATTATTATATTATTATATCGAAGTAGTACTGTACTTGGTATAGTACCAGACATATCGCAGACAAGAGCCACTATCATATCGAATTAAATGCTAACTGTTTGAACCGAGCTCAACTGAGAGAGTTGAGCGCGGAATTTTTGCGATTTTTATCAACGCTTTGTCTGGGTCTGTCTAGTCGACAATTGTTCAGTAAACGCTCTCGCAGCCTTTTTTGACAATGAAAAACATAAAAAACCAGACGTATAAAAACACATTTAAAGTTCTGTTAAGGTGTTCATAGACCTCTAGTTCCGGACTGAGCCGTGGAAAGCTTTGGAGTAATTTGACCGATCTGCGGCAGATAGTCAGTCAGTAGTGTGAATCACGGCTTTGAGGAAGTTAATTAGCATGCATCGGACCCGATCGGGGGATTGACTTATTCCGATGGCTTATCGATACAGTTAGTACATACGCAATTAAATAGCTTAGCTAGTCGGCCAGCAACGTGCGTGCCGGCCCGCACACATCTACTAATTGAAATGTCTTCTGGGTAGGCCGGGAAGTGGGTATTCTGGTTAACGCCGACCGGAACAGGCAATATGATGTACATATGGGAATCACAATCGGAACATTAAATGATAATATAAATTATCTGTACAATCAGAACATTAAATGCTTAATTTAACTCTTGAAAGTGAATTTAATGTGAGATCCAAAAGGAAAAACAGTAGCCTTTTTTTATAAACTGGTTATCCAGTCTTGACAGCATTTTAATGAGCCAAGATGAGCATTAATGATTTTTGTAACGTACGACGAGTATAAATAGAAATAAGTCTGGACGACGAGAGGCTCGTGATGTTGACAAGTTTGAAAACATGTTTTTGTTCCCATTCCATTTTTAACAATTTTCACTGAACGGAAATTTTTTAGAACAACCTTATTAGGTAGATAAGGCTTATGTCTCTACTGAATGAAGAAACCAATACACTCCTCTCTATTAAAAGGAGAAAAACCCACTTGAGCTCGATTATTACACCATAAATATGACTAACTTCCGAAAAAAACCCAAAACTGCAAGATAAAAGTACAAGGAATGGTAGTAGGAAAAGTACTCTGAGATATTCTGACGAAGAAGACTACGAAAATAAGAAGTACTAAGAAGTATTAAACAGTTATTGTCCTCCGTGAGATATAGACAAGGATAAGTTAGTAATTTCTATATTTTATAACAGCTTATACAATTTCACACATTTATTACCTCTCTAAACAAGGGATTAGTAATTTACACAATGCTTTCTGTTGACATTAATGCAGTTTATCTTGTCCAACCTAATCCGTAACCCATTCAAACCAATCGATTTATTTACACGGCACTCGAACGTCCAACGGCAGTGGCAATTATAGGCGCTGACTTACAACTACGCCTAATGATCCCCAATGACAGTATCACTCCCACTTTTGCTGCAATATTTTCCATTTGCCGCTGGCAAACATATATTGCTGATTGTCGACAACCTGTTGAGCATGTGAGCAAATATCCAAGCAAACACGGACTTCGATGGGTTTCCTGTAATTGCGATAAATATTTGCATACACCCAACAAAAATGTAGCAGGAAAGATGTGTCAATAATAAATATTTATTATTTATTAATAGCTTTAAGTGGATTTATTAGGAATTTTCCTGATGAATTTGGTTTATCCAGCTGTGATGCAAATTTAAAAAACCATAGTAAAGCTGCATGAAATATTTGAGAGATGTCTTCTTGTTGTTTTAATATATTTATAATCCAATTATCTGTGAAATCAAATTAATGGGATTGTTTTAATAAAGATTATATGATTTTGTGTCAACTTTTTTTACTGTAAATATGCTCATGTGAAAGCGAGACAGACAGCAGCTGGCACGATTTCAATTTGCGTTTTGTGCGTCGATCTGGCGATTCCGTTGTCGATCAATCAATCAGCCACCGATGACCTTCACACTGACCATGGAGATGGGCTGTGGAGAGCGCTGGCGCCAGGCGTGGGCGTGGCCTGTCGCCAGCGTCCAGCCGATCGCCGGAGAGGCCTGATAATGGTCAAACCTCTCCGTTTTAAGGGGCGTATTCGGGCCCCTGGGGTTATCGCTATCAGTGTGCCCTTCGGTGTACAGCAGCTTACGTTTACTATCAAATATATGTGCGTTTATTTTTATATATTTCACATGTCTTTGCCATCTTAACAAATATTTATTTACAACAAAAAAAGGCACTACAAAAATTAGGGAGGAGGAGGCAGAAGGGCGAAATGAGTACTTAGGAACTAGTTTGCACTACACTTAATGTAAGCGTGAAATTCAATTGAAACATTAGGCACTTTTTTTATAAAATATATATGTTTAATTGTACTCTCCTGGGTAATAATGTCCTCTGATCCCAGTTACTAATACCTTTGCAAAAACAAGAGAAGAAAGGATTATCTGGGACTGAAGATATATAGAAAGAAAGTACATAAAGTAAACATTCATATGAAAGATAGATCCTATGGATTGATTCTTCTCATATTCTTCACTCTTATCAATAATGTTTAATATTCTTTGATCACATTGATCATAAATCTTATTTGCAAAGGTATTAAACCGTCTCATTCGTTGTTTTTTGGGGCATTGACTGCTTATTTACCTACGAGTTCAATGGCATTTAGCTAGACTAATCTAAAATCCAGGATACCCCCTTCTGGGACCCCCCTAGCGACCGCTGAGCCAACTCTGGATCTGGCTGGCACTCTTGCCCTTCGTCTCCTGCACGGAAAGGGCCACGTAAAGCGTGGCCACTGCCATCCAGGTGGCGAAGAACCAGAACGTGACGTCCGATCCCAGGGAACTATTCATGGAACTGAAGCATTTGGTCACCACGAACACGCACAGCCAGTTCAGCATGACGGTGAGGGAGACGGCGGTGCCCTTGACGTCGGGCAGGAAGAGTTCGCCCATCATCAGCCAGGGAATGGGACCGTATCCCACCGAGAAGCTGATGATGAAGAGCGTCACGCAGAGCAGGGGCACCCACCCGATGGCGGACAAGTCCTTGCCGCCATCCTTCATGTTGTAGTAGGCGCCCAGGATGGCCAGACAGATAGTCATAATCGTACTGCTGAAGAGCAACAGCATCTTGCGTCCCGCCTTCTCGATCAGCAGGGATGAGGTAAGGGTCATGATCACCTGCACCACGCCCACCACAATGGAGCAGAGCGAGGCGTCGAGGGTGCTGCCCGCCGACTTGAAGATCGGCACCGTGTAGAAGATCACCGCATTGATGCCCGAGAACTGCTGGAAGACCATAAGGAGAGCGGAGATTATGAGGCCATTGCGGGAGCCACGATTGCGGAAGAGGTCCATGACGGAGGCGTCCGCGCCGGTCTGGTCCAGATCGTTCTGGATCACCTGGATGGCACTGCGGGAGTCGCAGTAGCGACCCCACAGCCACTTCAACGAGAGAGCGGCCTCGGAGCGACGGCCCTGGAAGATTATATGTTAAATTCATTCCATTTAATATACTCGTATAAATTCCCAGCTCTCTTACCTTCTTGAGCAGATAGACTGGAGTTTCGGGCAGGATGAGCAGGCCACAGAACAGCCCAATGGGTATGAAGAGGCAGAGCGTGCTCAGGGTCTGCCACGAGACCATCGATCCCACCACATAGACGAACAGAATGCCGAACGTGAGGAGCAACTGGAAGAGTGTTCCCAGGCTGCCTCGAATGCTCGTCTCCGCAATCTCCGAGATGTACATGGGAGCCACCACACAGAAGCTGCCAGTGGATATGCCTAGGATAAGTTTCATATTAAACAGGATTAATATCAGTGTGGTGCCTCTCACTTACCAATCAGAAATCTGCCCACGTAGAGCCAACCGGCTGACTGAGCAAAGCTAATGCAAATCCAGGCCAGAATAAAGGGCACGTCCATGACCATGGCTGTGTACCGTCGGCCGATGGTGTCCGATATATATCCGGAGGGGAGGGCTCCAAGGAAGGCTCCGATAGCCAGCAGGGAACTGACCCATGTTTCTACAAAAAATAACACAAGTTGGTAACATAAAGCAGAGATAGGTAATAAATATAGTAGTTAGATTGGGAGCTATTCCATCATCAATGACGTATTGTCTGTATGTTAAACTTTGTTATCTTCATTATCTATCGCTAACATGTCGCGTAAGTTCTAACCACTTGTAACTATATTGCAGATAATATTATACACGGAGCTTATGTCTATTGAAATCAATAGAGTTATTCCCCTGATTCTTAATCTAATCTGTAGAGCGTATTAGAATTTTAGGTAAAGGGCAAGGTGAAGGAGATCTCTCTGAGACTTAAGAATGTAGTCTTTATAAGCCTGCCTACGACCTTAGGTAATGAAGCCTTTTTGTTTAACAGTTGATCTGTCTGTTTTAAGTTATAAGACTGAAATTAAACACATGCCCTCTTTCTTTGGCAAACCATACCATTAAGGTTTCAAGGGAAGCAAATTTCTTTATAATAATTAAAAGACCCAAGACATTTCCCTTATTTTCTTATTACATTTTTAGCAAGTCACATTTCCCGCTAGGAAAAGTCTACGTGCCATATATTCGGTCAACACTGATAGGTGCTCCAGACTGGGTTATCACTGCAGTCTAAGAATAGTTTTATCAATGCAGTCTTATAAATTATAGCCCTTGAATAAATCCTAAAATGTTAGTAAATAAAGAAACTTACCCTGATCGACAGTTAGTTGAATACGGTCTTCACTGGGCACAGGAGCGGGAATAGTGCCGTTGGCAATAGTAGAGTTACCAATTGTGGAGTTACCAATTGTGGAGTTACTAATTGTTGAGTTGGTGGTCGTTGTGTTGGAAATCGTAATCTGAGGAAGGACTGGACTCGTCCAGGCCAAAGCTGTACCCGCAGCCACCGCACCCAGACAAACTGTAAATATTAATTTGTAAATTAACCGACTAATCGGAGAAAATAACCTTTATGTTCTCTCACTTATCAGGGCCGCCAGATATTGACGTGTTTTTGAAGTCTTAACCACACCATCCTGCAGGGGATCGTAGAGCATAGGATTGTGGGAATTGGGATCGCCATCCTCCTGACTAACAGTCTGTAAGGGAAATAGATTTGATTAGGGATCACTTATCAAAAATTTAAATTACTGTTCAGCGAGGATTTTCCAAATTAAGATTTAAAATGATTACGATAGCCTCCGTATTCGCCCTTCTTCTTACAACAATCACTTTTATTGCCACAACTATTTGGACTGCAATAAAAGTCACTTACACTACTATAAAAGTAGCTAGAACCTTGAAAAAAATTCCAACATTTGGCGATGTCAGAACACAATTTCAAGAAACTTCCAAGCAAAAAATCAGCAGTGCCAAAAATCTACTAAAGACAAAAAATGCTTGACATTCAAAAGTAATTGCAATTAGTAATAAAGTCATCCGACTTTAATAAAATTAAAATATGTTTATTGATAACCGAAAATGAGACTGTATTCCGTTTCATAATTATTATTAAAGATAACGAAGATGTGCGAATCTGCCTGAATCATTCTTATGTGATTTCCAAAGCGCCTGTATCTTTAAAAAGAACAAATATAATCTATAACATTAAAGCTATTAAATATAGTAAACCGATTCACAATGTCGCACATATTATCAGTTAAATGTACCAGAAAATGTATATATAAGGTTGTAACTATTGTTTTTAAATATACATTTCCGTAATATATTTTTCTTTTATCACTTTTGTGTTTTAAAATAAAATCTATAAATGTCCAAGCTCGTTCCAATTTCTTTATTTTTCATTTTTGAACAATAGTTGTTTGTATGAATTCATATAAGTATTTGCTTGAAAATTCATCCACTGTTTTAAATTACGAAATTCTTTCGTTTTTCCCTGCAAACTTTTCTTTACCTGCCACCAACGTGCCATTGCGCGAACCACTTTTTCCGAATCCATTCGACACTTGGCCGATTTCCGGGTTCTTTACGGACGCCTTATATAAGACGATCACTCGCACAAACAACGCACTGTGCCAAAGTGTGTGACTCTTTGTTATTGTAAAAAACACTATTTTATGGCTTGTATATATTGGCTTATATTCCGCTTATTTTTATCTTGTGTCATTAATTATCTTAACGAAACGGATTGTTTTGATTTTTCCGCTAATTTTAGCCACAGCCTGGGGGCAGTGGATTGTCTCGTGCGAGCACCTCGAGACGACTGAAACGTTGGACTCTTTGAGAAAACGTATTTTCATCTCGGATCTTGGCGAAAAATCCTCTATTTCGCCAAGCATTTTTACTCTATTTTATTTTATTTTATTTTATCTGGCGCTTGTGTTGGCATTTCGTTTGATTGCCAGCAGATTACGCGCATCGAATGCAGCCGAATCTTTTGTTTTACGTCAGAGACAAATGGATTTTCACCCCGAAAATGGGAGAACGTGGGGGTTGGCATTTGGATAAACATTAGAATTAATATTACAACCTGTTGAAGGGATTTTCGAGTGAAATAATTACAAAGTTGTTCACACAATTTCATTATTAGGACAATTTTTGAGTGAACTTTTGTGTTTGTACTTAAACAAATGTTCTACCATTGATTTGATGAATATTACAAACTTGGATTTCATTTATTTAAATATTTATACGTCTCTGCGCAAAATAATTAAAAAATTTATAGATACATTTTGCTAATATACTTCCCTGATAATCTTTTAACTAAAATGCATTGCCATATAAATGATTTAACAATCAAAATCATTTAAGAGAATACCTAGGAAAAATCAACGCATAAATTACGTACCTGAGGTGAACAAATAAATGTAGTATACATGTATATCCATGTTCTCTATGGCAAAACTGATCTACAAAGATATTACGCATACGCCACCGCACCTGAGCTGCACAAAGTCCAAGCTATGAAATACTTCCGACAATTCGCTTGCCAGTTAAATTTAAATTGCTTAATGCATTTCGACGTTGCGATGCGTTTGTCGTTGCACTTGCCAAACACCAGTTCCGATAACAAATCTAGCAGGTAAAACCCGGCCATAAATAAATAAAAGCTTTTATTTAATCAGACAACAGGCCCAAAAAAATCACTCCCAGTACAATAGATTCCTTGTTGGAAGTGCAAGCGGCCGCTTAAAAGCATATTAAAATGGAATGTTTAATTATAAAGGAAAACACGTACACCTAAATGGCGTCAAGTGCATGCCAAAAGAAACCTGTCGCCGCATTCACACCCAAACAAGTCGAACAGCCGCCGGCTGAGAGCGAGATTGTGAGATGGAGAGATGGCGAGAGAGGCCGAACAATAGACACACCCACCAGGGTACACTGTTAAATAGTGGCTTTAAAATCGATTTCATGATTTATTACGATGATTTATTATCATGAGATATTACGTATACGCCACCGCAACTGAGCCGAGCAAAGAAATACTTCCGACAATCTGATCAGATGGTTTTGAGAGATCATCTTCACAGCATAGTTTGCATGGGAAAATATAAGAAAATTTTGGAGGGAAATCTTTCTTCAAATATGTAACTATAAACTAACTTAAAAAAGGGAAAACCTCATATTTATTTATTTATTTTTATTGTTGAACCATTAAAGACCCTCGTTTTGAGAGATAAAGGTTTCCCCTGATTCTAGGCGCCGGATTTCCGTTCACTGCGCCGATAGACGCTCTCTTTCCACTCATCCACATCACATGCTAATTAGTTTGCGCCGTTTGCTTTGCTCTGTTTACTTTGTTGTTGCTGCGCGGCCGCTTTTCTTTTTGTTGTGTTTTTCCGACGCCAAGTTCAGCGAGCGCCTTGTTTTTGCATTCGGGAGGCCCGTCGTTCCGATGCACTTGGCCAATGTCGGATTATAGGTGCATGCCTACATCTGCATAAGGCTCAAGGGGCGAGGGTGTGCTTTTATGTTCAATGTTTCCGCTTACACGCCCACATTTTCCTTGTCTTTATTACGACCGTGCTCGCTCGCTGGCCCCCGACAGAACAATTTCTTTTATTGACGCAATTCCCTTAATTTGCTCAAGTCCATTGGCCATGCGGTAATTAAAGCGATATTGCTTCACGGGAATTGTTTACCTGCTGCCGGCTACCGGTTCTGTTTCAAGGTGTGCTACCCACTCATTTAAATACTCTTATAAATAGGCTATGGAAATGAAGTAACCACAAATAAAGTGTCTTCTTAAGGGATTTAGGATTGTTTACCATAATTATCCTTGCTAAATAAAAATGCCGTCCTTGGGGAAAGGATGTTTATCATAAGAAAAGCTTATGAACATTCTAAGTTATCATTCCCTTGACAAATTTATCTAAAAGGGGATAAGGCTTGGGGTAAAACTCTTTAGCTAAGTAGGTAGGAGCGACTAAGAGGGCATTGGGTCATTGAAATAAGGGACGTTAAGTCGCAAGCAAAGCACTTTGTAAAGCATTGCCAACTTTTTGGCTGAGACGAACAGCACAATATAGCTAAACAATAATTATAATGTGAAAACAATAGGTTTGTTTAATTGGTTTAATCCTTTACAATTTTAAATTACCAATTAAAATATAAAAATAATTATTTATAACCTTTTAAAAGCTTTCCTAGCTATCTGATCAATAATTTTCCGCATCATTCTATGGGCTCCAAAAATACCATTAATAAATATAAATTTTCCAGAAATGTGTCATGCAATTACGCATTATTTTAATCTGCATTTACTGATGCATTTCCTTTCACTCTACTCATAAAATAAAGGAGTCATTAAGCTTTTTATAATCCGACTCAGAGAGCAATTCTATCCTTAATGATTGACTAAGGCTAAAGGCTTGAACTGACTCAAGATTTTCTGTTTATAAAGACTTAGAAAAACATTAAGGAAATTTCCATTAAATTTCCTGTAATGACCTGCAATTGTTTGCATTTTCATATATTTATTACTTCTGACCGGAAGCTTTGGCCCTGAAATGCCAAAACTCATTGATATGTAAATATTATTATTATTACTTTGTTTTTACTTGCCCGACAATCAGTGCAAGCCAGATAAACTCGTGTGTAAACATGTTCCGAGAGCATAAACAAGTAAAGGCGATGGGCACGCGACTGACATTATATTATATGGCTACTGCGATTATTGGTCTGCGGTTTCGACTTGATAAAAATCCGCAAGCAATATGGAGTAGTCGCCTGAACAAAGCATAATCGCTCGATGGCTTGTATATGATTCACTCGGCCGACTGGAAACTGAGTTTTTTTTCCTTTAAATCTGAAGTGAAAACCCAGCGTCATGCTCAAAGGTGGTCTTCAAATTTGGGGCGTTATCGAAAGCAGTTAGTGGCTGCGTGAAACGCACGCCGCTTGATGGCCGCCCCAAAAATCTTGAGCGTGTTTATGGCCCCGTAGACCCCACACTCCCCGATAAGATCCGCCTGGCCCCGCGCCCAATTATGCCTATATGACTTCCTAATGCCCGATCGAATCATTTGGTAAGAGCCACTTGACGGATCACTTGACGGCAATCATTCAGCAGAAATGTGCATAGTCTGTCGCAGAGCCAAGGGCAAGACTGTGAGGCCAGTACGAAACTCTTGATCCTTAAGGGTTTCCAAGCCCTAAGCCAGCTCTAATCTCCGGTTTATAACTCTGATAGCACCAATGTGGCTTGACAACCTGCTCGACGAATCCGTAAACAATACTGTTCATACCAGAGTAGAGCCTATAAATCTTGAACTTTGTGTAAACCCCTTTGGGAGGGAATATTTTGATTAGATATTTTTGCTGCCCACTTGAAAATTGTTTCTCAATTATTACCTAATAAATTAGATTAATGGCCGAAGTCAAGATTGTGATAATAAATGCAAATTTATGTGGAGAGTTATTAAACTGCTAGCTGAGTTATAGCTTAAGTGTAGTAATTAACTGCGCGAATTTTTTGGTTTTTACTCTTGTCAATTAAATAACTTAACTAATAAGGATTGACTCTGTACAATTTTTGGTTTCTATTTAGATGATAATTCTAAAAAATATCTTCAACTAAAATACTGGGTGTGCTTTCTCTTTTGTTTTAGGAATCAAAGGACAAAGTTTGTAGCTAAAACTTTAAATACGAGTCTTCAGTTTTTTGTGTGTAGGCGTGTCAATTTGGTTGGTTAAACTTTGGTAGATCTATATCTTTGGCCAGATCGGCTATTAATGCTAATAAAGAACACATATCATTTACTCTCTAACTTTAGTACTATCAGTTACCAAAATCAGGAGATCGCTGCTCTTAGTAAATTTATAAATATTATAATTTCCCAAGATTCAGTTTGTCGAGATTTCAGTTTCCTAAAAAAATATATGACCTTCATTCAAAAATATACTTATTATAATTTCTATAAATATATGCCTAATTCAACTTCCTTATCAAAAAACCAAAGATTATATAAAAAGATTCTTAAGTTTATGAGAACTTTGCATATCAAATTTAACAAAACGGACCACCTAGTATGACAAAAATAAAAGATCCTCTAACTGATTATTGCCCAAAGATAAGCGTTTCTTTTCTCTAAAAATAAATCTAATCGAAGGCCTTGTCCAAACTTTGTTTATTATTTAATACAATCGTGGTCTATAAATTTTGCTTATCTTGAAGCCGAGTCGAGGGCTGTTTTAGATTTTGATTTAATTTTGGAATAAAAACTATAACCCTTTAAAATGCCATAGTTTTAGTACCTTTTTAATGTCCTCGTTGGCCACCATATTTCCAGTAACAGCGATGAAAGGCCGCAATTTAAATATTTCGCTTACTGCCCAGTTTCAATATATTTTTGTGACCGGTTACAATTTCGCGGAAGCGCTTAAACTATCGAAACGTGCGGATGAGTCCGATGAGCGTCGGAGCAAAACTGAAATTCTCCAAGGAAACGCGCTTAGCAGCTAAACGAAAATCGGCAGCGGCAGCAGCGACTGCGACTGCGACTGCGACGGCTGCGGCGACTGCGCCAGAGGCTGATAGAAAGAGCCTGATATCGCAGTGGCAGAGGCCAAGGCAGTGGCAGTGGCAGTGGCTGCTTGATATAATTTCGATTTGTGTGTTACGGAAGTCTGTCCCATAGATGCTAGTACAACTAGAAGAAGGTGATCCTGTTCTTGTTCAGGCGATCGTAGGCGCCCATCTTTGTTTGGTTGTCCTGGTAGGCCTGAAACTTCTGGACGATTTTGTCGAAGCCACGCTCCAGTGTGGGCGAGCTGACATTCTGTAGAGCCTTCAGCAGATAGTCCACCAGGGCCTTGGCTAGTTTCTAATAAATAAATAAGTCCGAATAAGAAACAAAATTATAGGCTTTAAAAGAAATAGAGTAAGCCCTAACCTAACTGTAAGGTTCTAATCACAAAAATTGTATTCATTTATATCTACTTTAAATTAAAAAGGATATCTAACAATCATCCAGCTACAAACTTACCCCTATATAATAGGAGCCCACTTTACAGCGACTGTGAGTCACGTTGTTGTCGATGATCATTAGCTGAAACATTATCGGATCCTTCTCCTCGATCAGGACTCCAATGAACCTCACAAACTTCAGGGCATGTCTGTGCAAAACCTTCAGGTTGAGTTCCTTGCCATCTTTAAACTTATTAATGCCCCAAAACTCCTTAGTTAAGAATCTATTTATATATCTCCATTAAAATATATTATATCAGAAGTTACAGCCCACTTACGTATAGAACACATCCTGGCCGTAGCGACGCGTAAATGGTCGGATTAAGTTCCAGGCCCTCTTTAAAGCCAATCTCTCGCTGAGCGTGAATCCCGAATCGTCCATAACAGGACCAAACCTTATTTTGGGCAAAGGTTTCGGATAGATAAGACTAGCTATATTTGGAGGTGGTTTCCTTATACCATCTCTACTCATTTGGCAATTTAGATTGAAAAAATAATCATATATTATATAAGAAAAACAGGAAACTTGTAAATAAATATAAATATTAACAACAGCGAACGACTTCACAATAAAATTTTAATTCCATCAGATTTATCAAAGCATACTTGAAACATTTGAAACTGTTGTAGAAACAAATTCAAGCCGATGCATTTTGTGCGGATTTATTGGAGGTCAACTCCACTGTTTGCCTCAGGGCAACGGAAAAGGCTCGTTTCCTGGCTTCATCCACCAAGGCGTACTCCCCGATAATATGCACCAGTTTGGTCAAGGCTTTGGTCAGAGTACAGGACTTGTGATTATCAATGACCGCTGATTCCAGAATGTATCTCTTAATGGTAGTAGCCAGCATCTTTTCAATAAATGGAAACAGATGGAAATGATTTATTTTAAGCAGCATATGCTTCTTTGACTCACCTTCATGTAACTAGGGTCGATGCCATTCTTCAGATGCATGGGCAGATTTTCATCCAGGGCCATGCGGAATTGCAGATTAATATCCAACGTTTGAATCAGTTTGCCAATCAGTTTCATCATCGACAGGGCATGCCCGTGAAGCTTGCTCATATTGATTTTGCCATCGCGCCTAAAGAAGTTAATGAGGTCCTGGTGCTCGGTCAAGAAGCTGACCCAAAATAGCAGAGATGTAAGGGGAATCACGAATCTATATAATACGAATCTACATTAGTTGGTACCTGTAAAAATTGTCTTTGCCAAAGCGGCGCTGGAATGGCTCTATAAATCGCCAGGCATTTCGCAGAGCCGCCTTCTCCGCCATCGTGAACTCATTTTCATCAACTTTGTAGCTTATATCTCGCTCCGGCAGAGGTTTTGGATATACCGGCAGGTCCACGTGGCGCTTATCCTCCTCCAAACCTTCTTCCTCCTCCTCCTCTTTTTTAACACTAATTTGACTCATTTTGCTCTAGATTTTTTACCTCGGTGACCCTTTGGATTGACTTCCCATTACCTGGACTCCGTTCGGACTACATTGACTTAAAATTGAATGCTAACTATGGTCTTCTTTTGAGTTTTAAGTCTGATGTTCATTTATAATATACAATTCTTCTAGAACATTTATAGCAAATGGAGTATGCTAATATTTAGTTAGTGAGGTTTTGCGGATGACACAGCGGCAGCGTGCAGATCATCTTGCATATACACAGCCACTGACAGGCTTCAGTTATACCTCAAGAAATTTGAAAACTGGGCCTGTCGGTGGAACATCTCTGTAAACCCCTCAAAGTGTGCAGTAGTGACACACACACTCAGGAAGGACAATTGCCCAGGATTATTTTTACACGGAGAGCTACTGGAACAGAAAAGGGAACACAAATACCTGGGTGTGACCCTCGACAGAAGATTAACACTAGCAAAGCACACTACAAATGTCAAGAACTCGCTCGAAGCCAAGGCTAAGAAGCTTTCTTAGCTATTAAAACCAAACAATCACCTTAACATAACAAACAAAATCAAAATTTACAAAACCATACTAGCCCCCACATGGAGATACGCCATACAAGTATACGGTATTGCTGCCAAAAGCCACTTAAACAAAATCAGAATATTCCAAAGCAAGACACTACGCAAACTATCAGGAGCTGAGTGGTACATACGGAACATTGACCTGGCCAGGGACTTCAAAGTTCC
>VNJO01004883.1:0-12439 GCA_008042535.1 Drosophila tani
GTTTGGCCGTCTTATAGCAGGCATTATTCCTACAAATCACAGGAAGAAATTAAACAAATCCGGACGTCTGATAAAAACGAATAAGAAACCGAATAATATTGAAACGATTTGTTTTTACTTTGACATATATTTCGATACACTACTCTTTTATATAATTTGATATTTTAATTATTTGTTTTTCACCATTACCCTGGAGGATTTTCTAAAAATTTTATTACGTTCTGACCTTCTCCTGTTAGTTACCTACAACTGAAAAAAAATTTGAACAAAATCGGCCCAGCCGTTCTTGAGGAGTTTTTTACTATACATTTTTTGGGCTCCATTTTTATATATATAGATAAAGGTTTTGAATTTGGGCGAGGCAAAGTTCACCGGGTCCGCTAGTATGTATATACATATGAATATACCTGTCATGGAAATGAGACTATTTGAAAAGATTCGTCCAGATAGCTCTAAAATTGAGAGACCAGTTTGCGTAGAAATGGACAGATGGACAGGCCGACATTTCTGCATCGAATCGGTGGTGTTGAGGCTTATCAAGAATATAAATGTATACTTTATAGGGTCGGAAACGAGAAATTACAGAAACATGCTGTATGTCGTTAAAAATTTTTATTTAAAATGGTTATCACTTTACATAATTTATCTAACTAAAATAATTGGAATGGTATAAGAAAATAATTTTTTTCTTTGTCACCTGCCGTACCTGTGTGCACCATTGGTAGTGCCAAGGCGGCTTGAAGCAGGTCCTTGGAAGCTGACGAATAGTTGTCGGGTGGACCTGGGCAAATAAGTAAATACACAGAGCCCATTTCATTCTTAGCAAGATAGCTAAGAATGAGGCTGAGGACAAGACCGACCCTTAAGACATGGCCGATAAAGCTCAATTCTTTGTGGAGATCGCGAAATTTTAGAGGTACAAGTCACACCCCGAGGCGTTTAACAGGACCTCGTAGGCGAAACGTGATCGCTCACACACAAGGACCAGGGACGCTCAGCGGAAGGCTAGGGCGACATCTCTCGACATGAAGGCGAAAAAGTTTAGCGAGGTGGCCAGAAACAGTCTAGCTATTGCTCTGGTGGATGATCTCCAGTACGATGGACGCCTGCTGGCAGAGAAGTGGGAGGAAATAGAGGCCAAGATGGCCTTGTGACTGACAGGTTGGTTGCATTGCCGACCGGACCTCTCTCTTCCTTCGACTCTTCAGACATAGTCAGAGGGCACGGAGTGATCAGGTGCGAGGAAGGATTCTCTATGAGCTTCCTGGTGAAATGTGTTGCTAAGCTAAGCAACACATTCGCTCGCCTTAAGATAAGGCTAAGCTAAGGCATAAGATAAGCGAAGATCAGGGTCTTCCTTGCCGAACCAAAAGCGGTTGGACGACATGGTCATCGATGCTGAAAGTCGCGCAGATTAACCTGATGCGCAGTTCGCACGCTTTAGAGAATCTCACGATCCTTCTTAGGCAGAAGGCTATCGACATCGCCCTAATTCAAGAGCCGTAAACTAGAGACGAGCAAGTCTCTGGCCTGTTTTTCTGTTTCAGTCTCAGCACATCGAATTTGGCAGATGCTAGATTCGTGACAGCAGACGGGATTGGAGTAGTAATTGCCTCAGCTTACATGGCTTTCGATGAGCTGGCTCCGCCTGAACCAGTCATCAAGCTGATGCAGTGGGCGGAAGATACAAAGTCGACCCTAGAATGCGCCGTGAACGCGAGGCACACGCTCTGGGGAAGTAACTTTAGAAATTGTAACAAAGGTAATAAACCAACATATATATTTTCAAGTACACAGGCTGCCCTGAGGATTTTCGGGGCTAGGAGGAGACTAGACCTAATTTTAATAAAAGAACACTGTCAATATAAAGGCGAAAAATGAATGGAGTTTTTACAGCATTCTTTTCGGGTCATAGTTATATCTTCATTGATCTCTCGGTGCCTGTAAACAAAGCGGTACCGAGGCCCGACCCCCGAAAAACTCACCGGGACAAATTCTGGGAAATTTTCCACTCTAAGTTTAGCAACTGAAGGATCAAGGTACAGTCCTCCCCAAGGGCACTCGACAAGGAAGTCGATGACCTAACCAACATCCTGAATAACACCTTCAACGAGACTTGAAAAGTATCATTTTTGAAAAAGAAATTCCCATAATGGGGGACTAAGGGACTAAGCCATCTCAGAAAGAGAGCGCGCAAATCCTTTAACACAAGCTATGGTACCAAGGAGTGGGGAAGCATGAAAGGCATACAAGAAGGCCCCTGCTCTGTGTGATTAACGTGAACAACATATTAAAACTTTTAATATAAAAGCGCTGATACCTCTAGGCTATGCCGTCAGGCGGCGATTGTCACATGTAATAGCTTTCCTATTTTCTTAATAAAAATACTCTTTTTTATTGGAATAAAGATGCGCAAGCGTGTGTGAAAAAGAAAAAATATCGACCAAAAAAGGCGGCCAAACTGCAAAACAGAAAGAGCGTAAGCAAAAAATGACAAGAAATTACAATATTTACTTTGTTAAATTTCGTTGCATTACACAACTTTGGCAGAACTGAAATTAAATGTAGCCTGTAATGGCCGGCAATTGTCGCAATCAATATCAATGTATGTATGTAGTTTATCTTATTAAATAACACTAGTTTACAAATTTATATTTTTTTTTTATATAAACGTTTAAACCCACTTTTTCCGCTTAATTTTGAGACGTTGAACACGTTGAACTCATTAAAAAAAAAAATCAAAGAACCGTTTTGAAGATATTCGCGAAAAACCAGATTTTTTCTTCTACGCTAAAAATCTTGAAAACCGTAAGTCCAACATATTTCAAATAAGTACAATCAAAAAGCCAATGTAAACACCTTTCCGACAACACACGGCTCTTAATGGATTGTACTTATTTGAAATATGTTGGACTTACGGTTTTCAAGATTTTTAGCGTAGAAGAAAAAATCTGTTTTTTTCGCGATTATCTTCAAAACGGTTCTTTTAAATTTTTTTAATGAGTTCAACGTGTTCAGCGTCTCAAAATTAAGCGGAAAAAGTGGGTTTAAACGTTTATATATTTTGGCTGTAAACTAGTGTAATCGATTATGCTTAGTATAATGGATTAGATATAGCTGAATACAAGTGTCTAGGGGGTTTTGATAATTTCACAACATAATATGTGCGAACGTCGTTTGCCTCAGGAAAGTATTCGTCGTCGTCGTCCGTCTACTTCGGCTTCTCGCAAAACTCTACTGTACGTATTTTGCCGGTCTCTCGTTGTTGCTCATGGTCCTCATTCGTCATTGGTGCTCCTCTCTCGTCGTAGGTGCTCATCTCTCGATCTTTGTCTTATATTCGCGATCGTCGTAGGAAATCGCAAAAAACCTCTAGTCTTATATTCGCTACTGCTGCTCTCTTTATTTTCGTAGGGATGGAACGTATACACACGAACATTCCCACATATATAGCTTATAAATAGTTTAAACAGCTTAATTTTTATTGCGATTAGTTATACTTAACAATTTTTCTAATTCGACAGAGTGTTTGTTCGGGAGTCAACGTTTTGGTATCGAGTATCTCACAGCCGAGCACACCCAAATGTATGTAGATTTCTTACTTACTTTTTATTTGACTTAAGTTGGTTGACTATGTTTTACAGCAGTTGTGTAAAATGCCAAGCTGCAAGGGTATTCATACATCCGCTTCAGCTGTTTAACCAGTAAATAAAAGAAATAATCTTTTAATCGAGTGTGTTTTATTATTGGTCTTGATTGATCAAACTCATAGGTAGAAAAGAGAGAATTACTAGAATTTATGTCGGCCACGCCCAAAGGTCTGGAGAACTTCCTGCTGTTTTAATGGCTTCCTAATGCACCTTGCCTACTTGCGAGGACAAACTAGTGTCACTGGTAGCTGAGGCGGCGTGTTGCAAGGAGGCCCGTATTTCATTGGTGATTGGTACTGGCTGGTGCAGGTAAAGATTCACATCATCGCTGACCCGAATGCGGTCCGATTCCATGTTCCCCTCTCGTGGCTCGATCTCCACGGCTTTGGCTCCCCGGGAAAACGATTGACGGTAGAAGCTCGAACCGCGGCGCTCGGCGTTGATTGTGCTGCTCCGACCCCTCGCTTGCGACTCCGCAAGCCGTTGCAAACTCTGTTCCTGGTCCAGCAAGCTCTGCGTTGGCGTCATCTGCTCCATATTGCGCCTCTCCCGCACCGATTCGCGCCAATCGAGGGCCACCTGCTTAACGTACCCATAGTTGCTCTCGTCCGACAGCGCCATAGTGACGGAGTCCTTGTCGCGTTCAGACCTCCAAAGTGACTTTAAAATTCCAATAAATCCTTGAGCATTTTTTTAACACACTCGGGCTTTTTTTTTTTTTTTTTTAATTTTCTAGACTTGGCTGGTCTGAAGGCATACCCATTGTCACATTTTCAAAATACAACAGAGTTAGAAAGCAATGGTAGAATTTTCAATTTGCTTAAACTCCACAATTCTCACATTCTCTCTACAAAAGAGAGTTTTTCGACAACACTAAACAATTCTACGCTTTTGTTAATTCAAAACGAAAATCCTCTCTGTTTCCTTCATCTCTCCATTATAATAATACAAAAGGCTTTAATGATCTAGACAACTCTAATTTATTTGCTAATTTCTTCCAATCGACATACCCCTCTCATACTTATAATTCTTCCACCTATCCGTATTCGCTCCCACACCCAAATTCTATCAACATGCCTATAATTCACGTAGACGACATTTATCAGTGTCTAATGAACATGAAATCGTAATTTTCTGCCGGTTCCGATCTTATTCCTAGTTGTCTCCTTAAAAAATGTGCCAGTGCCCTGTCAGGTCCTTTGGCTAAACTCTTTCAAATGTCTCTCGACAAGAGCTTCTTTCCTGATTTGTGGAAAGAATCGTTTATTATTCCCCTCCATAAGAAGGGCAGTAGGTCGGATATTTCTAACTATCGAGGGATTTCAAAGCTCAGTACCATACCCAAATTATTTGAAAAACTAATAACCTCACAGCTGCAACATCAATGTTCTTCAATAATGAGCCCTTCTCAGCATGGATTTATGAAGCGTCGGTTGACAACAACCAACCTCCTGGAATTTATTTCAATCATTCGAGATGGTTTTAATAACAAAGTGCAGTCGGATGTTATCTTCACCGACTTTAGTAAAGCCTTTGATTCTGTCAATCATTCGCTACTGCTTAAGAAACTAGAATTGTTAGGATTTCCATATAATTTATTAGATTGACTTTCCAAATACCAACTTCAACGAACACAGAGAGTTTTATTCAACAACACATTGTCGAACGTGGTCTTTGTTACATCAGGTGTTCCCCAAGGCAGTCACCTGGGTCCTGTCCTGTTTGGTCTGTTCATAAACGACCTGCCAAATATTATTTATAATTCACAGGTGCTTATGTACGCGGATGATGTGAAGCTGTGTTTAAATCTTACGTGCCCGTTGTCGCATTTACGGCTTCAAGAGGACTTAAATAGCCTTAACACATGGTGCAACGATAACATGTTGTTCCTCAACCCTAAAAACCCTTTCCTTAAAAATTACTCGTTGGGAATAAGCGGGTTGGAACGTATTTATAAGGTTAACGATCTTGGAGTATTATTTTGCCACGACCTAAACTTTGCTGAGGACATTATCATAACAGCAAACAAAGCTAGGGGTGTACTTGCTTTTGTTAAGCGTTGGTCAAAGGAATTTGATGATCCCTACATAACCAAGCATCTTTTTTCTTCTCTAGCTCGACCCATACTTGAGTATTGTTCATGTGTATGGTCTCCCCAATATCAGGTTCATCAAGCTCTACTAGAGTCAGTGCAGAAACAGTTTCTCTTGTTTGCTCTGCGTGGGCTATTCGTGGACCCTCACCATCATCAACTACCACCGTACGCCGCGCGACTGCGGCTCTTAAACATTCCGTCTCTCCTGGATCGGAGAACTTGCCATGGAGTTCTCTTCCTACATAAACTGATACAGGGACAGATTGATTCTGCGGCACTGCTAGGCCGAATACAGTTTTGTGTTCCGGTCTTTTTGGAAATATGCAGGACAAACTTTTACTGCCATCATCCGTTTCGTGTTCTTTGTACACGCTATAATAAATTGTATCGTCTTTTGTCTTCTGATTGTCTGACTATTGGACATATTCTTAATGCGTTGTATGTATAATTTTGTTATAAATGTGAATTATTAATTGTATATTATTAGATTAAGCATTATATACTAGCAGATATTTGTTAGTTTCTAATAAATGAAATGAAATGAAATGAAACTGCTGTTCTTTTGACCAAATGAAAAAATATGGAAAAAATTCATGACTTTCTTTATGTTGTTAAACTAATTAACATTTAATAAATACACATTTCGATTAGCGATCTGTTAAATGAACTGGCTATTACACTTCAAAACGATCATAGCTGGCATTTACTATGTAGATGCTGCCCGGCGGCCACCACCTCCTCCTACGTTACGAGCGTCAGTGCGTTGTCCTTTGTCCTTGTCTCTTCCTAGACGCCCCCTTTCTGTCTACTTGGGCTTGGCAATAGCCTTCTTCAGCTTCATAGCGGACAGCTTCAGATAGTCGAAGGACAGAAGGCGTCGGTGCGCAGGGATCCTATTACTTCTCCCAATATGCTAAAAGATTCCAGTGGGCTGCAGTGGTCCCTGCAAGTCTTAGGGCTCCTGTCAAGCGCAAATAGAAAATAAAGTCTAGCTCTTTTATTTTTAATCTTAGTTAACATTGTTTTGAATATTGAATTAAATTAAATTTTTCTCCAAATCAAAACCAAAACAAAAAACAGCTGTTTTCCTTCAAGACAGTGCTAAAAAGCACTTTTTCCTAGTAGAAACACCTTTTCCACTTTTCGTGATTCTTGTGCGATAGTTGGAAAAAGCAACGTAGTGGAGAAATACCCTAAGGGGGACCAATAGGGATGCAAAAACATCATTAATGAGTACATCGATGTTTGAAAACATCAATGTTTGAAAACATCAATATATCGCTAAAACATACAAAATTTGTTTAAATTATTTAAAATTTCCTTTAAATTGCTCAAAATAGTAAATAAAATATTGTTTTGCTGAACTTATATTTATTTAACCAAACCCATATCGAAATCTTCAAGATTTTCAAGATAGGGCGAAAATTATTATGAGTGTAGAAATGTAAAATATGTGTTGAAGTGCCTTGATTTCAAGTAAAATTTTCCTGTTTTAAGAAAAATGTAATTAAAAAAAAAAAAATCGTCTTGTATTCAAAAAAATAATGTATGCCGATTTTTTTGAAGATGGGGCGAAAAATATTATGACTGTATAATATTTTGGACAATTGTCAGTCTATGAGTTACTGATTTTTTTTCTATAAATAATAGAATATTCACAGCCTTTGTTTTCAAACCAGAACGCTGCTTATTTGTAATTTGACCCGGTCGAGGTGGCCGGAATTCATATGTATTGTAAAACGCACTGCAGAACCTGTTAATTTTTCCACGAGTAACCGTCTTAATATATTATAATCTGTAATAAACTGTATCAATACTTAAGAAATAAGAAAAACTTCCAGTTTTATCATGGTTAGGTACAGGTTGTTTAGAGTTTCTTTCTCTTAGTGAAAACATCGATGTTGAAAAGAAACCATCGCTGTATCGCCGTTTTTAAAAACATCGATACTATCGATAGTGACATCGATGTTTTTGCATCCCTAGTTGCCGAGCCGTAGAATCCAAATGGGGCGTTCTGGCCATGATACAAGGGTTAACGATTTGAAAAAAATTCGTCCGCAGACACAACCTTTCTGTTCGACAAGCAAGCACGCACTGAAATTTTGCAACTCAAAACCGAACGACTTCGGCAGCCGACTGGACTACCTTCGGTAATTGTATCATGGTTCTGGCAAGGGATCTTAACGGTGCAGGGACACCAATAAAAGATGTCAGCGGGTGGAAGAAGGTAGGTTTCCTTTAAATTTGTATAGAACTACTCTTTGTAAAACACAATCCTTTCATATCAATGACTTGGTGTGACTGGACCTCTATAAAAAAGAAGGTGGCTCACAAGAAGAAGGAATCCGTGTCTACCGGTGGGGGTCCTTTTAATCCAATGGTTTTATAGTACTCGGAATCAACTGTCGCAAATCTTTGCGGCATGTTCCGTATGTTGGATGGGATTGACGGTACCAGAATTTTTGGATCTCAAGCTCAGCCAAAAGCAGAGAACCGTAGTGAGCACCCATTCGAATCGCAGCTAGCAGACGAACCACCGGCAAAACAATTGCCGAAGAGTCAACCCAACGTTTTGGAGGAGGCTTGCCATGTTTATATGTATTACTTTTTTTAAGATGATTTTTTTTAGTTTGTGACTAAAGTTAAAAAAAGTAAAAATATTATAAATATTATACAAATCATTTAAGTACATCTTCGGACGTCGATTAAAGTCGCGTGCGACATAGATTCGAAATAAAAAAACATTAAAATATAATAATAATAAATATAAATATAATTATAAATATATATAAATATAATAATATATATATATAAATATAATAATAATAAAATATAATATAATAATAATAAAATATAAAAAAATCTGAGTCGTACAAAGTACATTATCAAGAATTATAAATAAGTAACATTTTAAACATTTTAAAAACATTTTAAAATAAAAAATGGCTGAAGGCTGAAATCAGGGTTTGCACAGGCTTTCGAGAAAGTGACTTCTGTCTGAGTCGCGTGCGAATGACTTAGTTTTTTGCGATTATCTTGAAAACGAAATTTTGCCCGAAATCAATCTTTGTCCAAAATTTTGTCCTTACCGAGAGCTACAAACTTCGCTTTTTGTCAAAATAAAAAAAATCTTGGCACATGTTTTTTTTTTATGTTGAATGCGTACGAATGTCACATTCGACATCAGAGAATTACCCATTTATTGTTGATGCATTTTACAAGTTTGTACAACTTTTTCAAATAAAATAACTCAATTTTTTTTTGATTGGGGTATTATTAAATATTTTAAATTTGGGAGCTATTTCGTTTTCGAATTGTCATCCAATTTACGTACTTCCTTATAGAGCGGACGTGTTTCGCGAGAGCTACGGGAAAATTCAAAGAAAGTGGATGATTTAAAGACAAAAATAATGTTTAAAATACTGGAGTATTCCAAAGTAAGCGAAAATATGCTAAAACAAACAAAAAATAATTTTCAACTCACAAAATTAGTGATATGATTAAAACCAGTGCATAATTATTTTATATAAATAAGTGCCACGCAAAGTAGCTCAATGATAAACGAACAAGAGAAAGAGCGCAGAGACTCCACGACTCCAGGTTACGGTTATTTCTTGTACGATCTTGCACGATCTTGCTCTCCCGCTCTACTTACTCATACTCCTACATCATGGAGTTCTTAGTGTAAAACCTCCCCACCACCGGATTCGATGCATGGCGCACCAACAGGCAGTGGTAAAATTTCTGCAACTCAAGCAAAGCTGACAGCAACAACCACAGTAACGGCTGCAAAAGCAATATCAACAACTAGAGCAACAGCCAATACAGCGGAAACGACTGAGATGTCATCGACTGCAGTGCCAAATACAATGGCAACAAAAACTGAACGCTCTAAAGCCAATACCGGCAATATTCAACAAGCGGTCCCAGCCATACAGACCGGCATGGATCGCTATATCCAAATTAAACGAAAGCTTAGCCCGCAGAACAATGCGGTTAATAGCAAGCCAAAGATAAATCGTGTCTAAAGAGACAAATAACAACCCGGGGGATCTAACAACAACAGATTTGGCCTCTAAGCAGATCATCAACCAGAAATGGGTGAAGAGACCCAAAAGAAACCAAAGTCAACTAAATTGTTGCGCTGGTTGGGGATGGAAACGACGCCGGACGTATTTTTCGCCAAGGCAACAAGGCTGAATACCGAAAAGTGCTTCTCTTACGCCAATGCCCTTCGAACAGGCATTTGAAGCCCCACTTCAGTCTAATCTAGATAGCTTTCAGCAAGTCACAGGGGAGCCACAAAGCAAAATGGAAGCTATGATGTTTAACATGCAACAAAGTATGGCGGTATTAATCCTTCAAGAAAACGACCATGCAAACACTTGATCAAAACCAGAACATTGTGAAACAGTTGCTTGTAGCTCAGCAATCAAAATAATTGATGTCCAGTTCCTGAATGAAAATCATATCGACTTTATGCTGCTGGGAGAAACACACCTCACAAACAAATAAAACTTCAAAATAAGAGGTTTCGCCTTCTAACGCACAGATCATCCAGATGGTAAAGCCCACGGACCATTCGCCATTCGTAGGAGTTATGTCACTTCTTTTGACATGCACCCCACCTCGACAGACGATTAACCTGGCGAATACACATCGAATGCAAGAAACTACTTCTAATACTAAAAGCTAGCAGCCTCCACTGGATTTTAAACACCTGATCGCCACTGCGTCTGGGCTACAAGGTCCTGCTCTACAGCTCCACTCTCAAGCCTATCTGCACATATGGCTCCCAGCTATGGGGCAACGCGAGCAGTAGCAACATAGACAGCGCGCGCAATCGAAAATCCTGTGAACTAATACTGGGGCACCATATACGCAACCAAAACATCCTCAGGGATCTGAGCATTCTTGCAGTAAAAGATGAAATAGACAAACAAAAAGCAACCTACAATGAACAACTTTCTGTACATTCAAATCATCTGGCAAGAGGCTTGACTCGGATTTCCAGCAGAACCCGCCTACAACAAAACGACCTTCCAACCCAGCAATAATTATCAGGGCCATATAACTCTGTGCCAGATTCAATAAATAACAGTAAAGCATAAAAAAAAATAAAAAAAGGAACTTAACTTTGGCAAGCCGAAGTTTATACCCTTGCAGATAATAATTAAGATAATAATAAAGAAGGCTTTCAATACAACGAAAATCGGCTATTTTGGAAGAATCGTTGCTATGGTAGCTATAAGAAATAGTAGTCCGATTTGAATAAAATTTTAAATGTATGGCTAAATTTTAATTAAAAAACCATTTATTATGTTTTTATCCTATATCCTTATAAAAACAACGAAATCTGTTAATTTGACCCGATCGATCCTATGACAGCTATAAAATATAGTGGTCCGATTACCATGAAATTTAAAATGTACAGCTATAATATTAAAGGATCATATATTTAATTTGAGCCCAATATCTTAAAAAATAGCGAAAATATGACATTTTGGCCCTATCGTTCCTATGGCAGCTATAAGATATAGTGGTCTGATTCTGGCTGTTCCGACATATATATTAGCTAATATAATAATAATAAGACTAAAAAAAACTGAGAGACTAGTTTGCGTAGCATCGGACAGATGGACAGACGAACATAGCTCGACTCGGCTGGGGACGCTGATACGAATATATATACTTTATGGGGTCGGAGATGCTTCCTTCACTGCGTTGCAAACTTCTGATCAAAATTATAATACCATGCAAGGGTATACACATTTTCATCCATAGAGCATGGATCTGGCGGGAATTTGGTAGCAACCTTCGAGGAGTTGCCAAATATGGCAGGGGCTTCTCGAAGGGTTTGGAGTTTTGTAAGTAATAGTCAGGATTCTTAAGGATTCTTATTATTATTTAATAATTATTTCAAATTCAAGTAGCCACGACTCGGATCGTTTTGAAAGGATGATGTAGCCAAAAATTCAGAGTAATTTTGTAAGAAAGAAAGAAAGAAGTGCGTTTAACATCCTGTTTCATCGGGTTCCAGATCTCCGAAAGTAAAATACTTCTTTCCGTCTAGCCAATAATTGCCTGCTGCTGTATCCTGGATAATTTTTTAATAGATAGTTAACTGTTCTGTTCTTATCAACTGGCAGGGGGACGCCCAGACTTCTTAGAAAAAAGAGAAAGTTACTTTAATAGGAAATACATACGAAAGCGCTGCACGTTTTAGGCCCGCTTTGGGCCTACATTTTTTTTATGGATATTTAATGAAAGCCGATTTTAGTTTTTATTAATTTTTTTATATTACTACACCCTAGCAGAGGGTATTATAAATTTGACCAAATGCTTACAACGCAGTGAAGGAGACATCTCCAACCCCATTAAGTATATATGTACATATATTCTTGATCAGCATTACCAGCCGAGTCGATCTAGCCATGTCCGTCTGTCGGCTTCTTCGCAAATAAGTAATAAGTTACAACAATGGGTCTTACGAATCAGTCGCTTAGCAGGGACTTCAGCAGACCACATCAAGAATAATGCAGCATTAGGCGCCGAACTAGAATCCAGAATTTGATGCACAAAATACCTCTGCAAATACATCCCAATAACTGTGGGCGGCAGTCCACGTAGTGACGATGAGCACCGAGACTGTGGTGCGCAAGGTATACAGAGTCGTACAATTGAAAATCATTTA
>VNJO01004887.1:0-12413 GCA_008042535.1 Drosophila tani
GTTTTACGAAAACTAACCAGTAGCTCCCTAAAACCATTTTTGGTTTGCCGCATAAAAGACCTCATCTCCTTTTCAACCTCGCGACAAGTTTCACAGCAGTAGCGCATTCCACTGTTTTTGATAATTTCAGCCGCCCGGCCTGTGCGATCAAGGCACTTGGCGTGCACAACATTATCACACAGCCAGCAGCCGATATTGGGGTCATCATTTGAAATTACCTTTTTGCAGGTTTTTATAGCGCAGACAATATTAAAAGACATTATAGTCACTTACCACTGTACCAATGGAAGTTAAGAGAAAATAAGAGAAGTTAAGTGCACTAAGAGAGAGAGAGAGAGCGAGCAATAGAGCGAGAGTTAGGGAGCTTAAGCCGCCAAGCTGTAATATCGGCGTAACGGATATAGCACAAAGAGGAATACAAAAATGAAGATAAGCAATTGCTGCACCAAACTAATTTGCAATTAATATAGTTATTAATACACAAAAACAGCTGCATGCACACGCGAAGTGAAACGGTGAATAATTATTAAACACAAGATAGAAGTTTTAAATAAAACCCCGGTGGTTTATAGCAAGAAATTAACACAAATACGAGGAGCAAAACAAAAACACGACCGTTCACTTTGAAAGAGAAACGAGAATTTTTGCTTTTGCTTTGGTACATCTTAGTTGCGATTCCGTGGACTTGGATCCCATATCTGCAGGTTGGCACCAGGATGAACTTAGAAATGCGTACCTTGTTGGCAAGGCTAAGTCGGTTGTTGATCTACAGGAGCCAGGACATCTTCCTGACCTTCTCTTCAAAGGTCAGCCGGGCGTCCAAGGTCACTCCCAGGTACCTGTGCTCTCTGCTCTGCTCGAGCTCGAAGCTCGAAGCTCGCCGTTAAAGAGGAGACCAGGGCAGGTTTCTTCCTAATGTCGTGGGTGTACAGGATGTATAGTGTTGGTCCTAGTAATCTTCTTAGCGATACTCCTGCCATGATCTGTCTCTGGGTGGAGAGGGTTTCGTCCTGGACCACGTAGAATGTCCTATCCGATATGAAGCTCAATACCGCCTCGAAGAATTGCGGATTTAACAGTGCCTTCAACTTAGGGAGGAGTCCGTCGTGACACCCTCTGTGAAAGGCTGGATGGAAGTCGAGATAAGCTGTCACAACGTACTGATTCCGGTGGAAACCGTTAAGTATGTATGTATTCAGTCACACGGTCTAACTGCCTCAGCCGGAATCCAAACAGGAATTTGGGAAGCGCACTCTTAACTTGTGGTGTCTGCAGTATTCTCCTCAGGATGAATGGTTTCAGCAGCTTGCCGAAGGTGGACAGGAGACTTATTGGATTGTAATTGCTGATGCCTTGTGGTGGTTTGCCAGGTTTAAGGAACATTACAATCCTAGCGCTCCTCCGTTGGCCGTTGGACAATAACCCAGCCTCGGGGTAGCGTTCAAAATAAGCACCAGGAATTAATGTGATCTGTGAGGCAGGGCCTTTACGACTCGATTGTCTACCTCATCCTCTCCTCTCCCCTGATGTTGTCTCTTATCTCATGCCTCTTGATTGAACTGGTGAGCTTCCAGAGGGCGAAACCAAAGCTAGCATCAGAAGTGGCATGCTCCAGCAAGCTTCTTATGCCGGGAAAGCTTCTTATGCCTACCCTTGGATCATTGGTCTGGATGTAATCTCTTCTAAGCCGCTTTTTCAGTAGGAGCAGAGCTTCTACTTCTGAGGAGGTGACAGCATTTCGACGACCAGGAACGAGACGTCTTAACACTCGAGGAGTGGCAGCATTACCAGTATTCCTGATCCTACTTTGGAGGACGTCGATAGCCACAACAACATCGTCATCGTTCCAATCGACTTCCGGGGACAAATATCCAGCAGTGATCGTGAAGTCCCCACGCTATGTTTGACCTTACAGCATGCATGTAGTAGTGTGTGATCTCACGCCTGACCAGGACAGCTGGACCACCTCTGCATTTGTTGCTCGGATGGCCAGCTATGTAACACACAAAACCAGCAAGGGCGGATTTCTGGGTGTTGAATAAATAAAAATAGCATTAACCTATGAGTTCCTACTCTCGTGTTGCCGAAAGTCGCACCATTCGTCAAGCTAGCGCTTTTTAAGATCGGATCTAAACGCAGTTCCCTGTACAACTTATGTTCGCTACCTGCTAAACTTCAATATAATTATCTTTCAATGTAAGATAGATTAGACCAGTTTACAAAATGAAAAAAAAAATGCTCCAAGCCTGTTGATTCGAAATTCTGGTAGAGTTGAATCCCCAGATCACGAAAATGGCTTTAATTTTATTTTCTATGGATACTTTTTTTAAAAGATTTTTTAAAGTTTTACACAAAAAAAATCTGCTCAGTTTACGTTTATCATTTCATAGCTCGAGTTGTAACCAACCAATTTACCCGTCGAATGTTTTATTTTACAGGTAATGAACTAACCTTTCGATTTTAAAACACTTTATGTATATTTGATAAGTACTTTGTGTGCTATAGCTCGATAAACTTGAAAAAAGTGGAAATTTCAATCCATTAACTCAAATGTTAACGTGCTGCTAGCATCCTAAAAACTAAAATCCTAACAAGATAAAATCGGGCTGGGATGTCAGCCCAAACGGCAACAGGAAGTGTGATCGTTATCACCGGCGGGCACGGGGAGGAGCAATTTTCTCTGCGTGCCTCCAGTGGTCACAATGACGAAGCAGGCTCGAGCGTGCTTGTGAAAACTAGAAAGCTCAACTCACCGAATACCGGGAACAAGTCAACGGAACCAACCAAACGGACTGTAATAGTCAAACTCACTGCAAAGGAGGGACCGGCCAGCAGGCGGAACGAGAAGACGACAGCATCGGCCAACAAGCGACAACGGACTGATGCAGGGGTGCTCAAAATCGTCTTACGGCAGTGCCCTTACCTACACAAGCAAAAGAATACACACGCACACATGTATCGACGCCGTTTTATTGCATCAAAATTAACACTGAGAGAAAAAAAAAAAATTTAGTTAAAGATAAAAATTATTTTGGTTTCTTTATTTGGTTATTTTATATAAAAAATTAAAGTTGATTTAGGAAAGTATCACTCATTTTAACGACACGCCAAAGAAATCCAATGAAATGCACGTGTCGGTGGTCCACAATAAACTAAAATCAGACTTAAATCAAATTCTATCAAAAACGCAACAAAAAAAGTGTCAGTGCAGAGCCGAGAACAAGACAACAACACTTTGCATTGTGAGTTAAGGATAAAAAAAAAAAATCAATGGAATTGTTGTTGGCTTGGCTCTTTACGAACAGCTCACAAAGCAGAATCGGCGTGTGCCCTAGGAAGGTATGGCGTGTGCCGCTCCGTATGCTATGTGCCAAAACAAAAACAAATGTGCTCGTGTGCCTTAGGATTGAGCACCTCTGGACTGATGAGTCAGCGAAGGCTTCTGAGAGCAAGCAGAAATGTCCCGGAGAAATCCTGACCAACTTAAGTTCGAAGCCGGAGCTACAAGTGGCCATCATCGACGGGAGTGAGCCGAAAGGGAAACTCTTAAACGAGAACTGGCTGATCATGGAAGTGTTAATCAACAAAGCGCTAGCTGATGCCATTACTCGGCCGGAGAACCCAGTCGTGAAGGAGTTTGATGGCATTAACTAGTACAAGGGGGTTCCTGAAGACCACACTGCTGAGACTCGACGTACCTTGGACGGGTGCTAACATCAATGTCGTCGACGTGGTTTTCATCCAGGAACTCTGGATCGTAAGTGAATGGTTTTGCGGCTTGAGGAGTGGCGGCTACCATCTCCTTGCCCCTACAACTGTAGGTAAGATAAGAACCTGTAACGTGGTAAGAACTGGACTTAATGTACTTTTATCTTTTTGTTACAGCAACAATGACTTGACGGTGGCGCTATGCGAGCGAAGAACCGGCCCCAGACTTGAAGTTGGATGGTCCCAAGAGGCTAAAATGCCCTTGAGGTACCCGAAGATAACAAACTGGGTACAATTTTTACAACTTATCAAGGAGTCCCTCCCAAACCACCCAGGAAAAACTAGAGAAATAGACTCAAACCATCACAGACTCCCTATGCAACGCCTTCATCAAATCTTGCCCTTTCAGCCGTCCTCCCAAGTCGAATCGCAATGAGTGGTGGACAGATACGGTCAGATACGAAAGGGAACGAGAAGACTCTACAACAGGGCAAAAGTCAGAAACTGTCAAGTAAATTGGGATACGTACCACCTCAGTTTCAAAGTCTTTAAAATAGAGCGTAGAAAGGCCAGAAGAGACACCACCACTAAATCGTCAAGACTTCTAAGGTTGCTGAATGATTCAACCACACCAAGTTTGTAACCTGAATGGTAAATTCGCTAAAGACAGCGAAGAATCTCAACAACTCCTTATGTACACGGATTTTCTGGACTGTTTGGAAACTAGGAACACCACCACCAATATCAGCGGGCAGCCGGAGGACGAAGTGGACTTAAGGGGTGAGGCCCTATTAGAAGAGATTGTGAATAAAGAAAATATACTTTGGGCTATCCAGTCGTTTCACCAGTACAAATTAGCTCATGTTGCAAACGGTGTGCAAACAACTGTCGCAATTGCTTCTAGAGATCTTTGGGGGATGTATTCTCACGGGATACATTCCGAAAATCTGAAGATAACTGAGATTGGCAAGCATAGGGAAAATAAAACAGTGCTCGCCAAAAGCCTTAAGGCACAAATGCTTATCTTAAAAGTAGATCAGTTGAGACTGCTTTGTAGAGGAAGTTAGAGCAATTAAAAACATACTGCATAGGAAGCAGTTTACGTTGTCGGGTGCCTTCAACAATGTCAGAATTGAATCTATAACGACAGCACTTGTTACCATAAAAAAAAGGCTGGGAAAAATGCTTCGCCAGAGAAGACTATACGCACAACTCTGCACATCAGTGAATTCTTGGACGGCGCATTGAGCCTTTGCGATGCACAGTGGATCCAATAAAACATCTAGCGGAATAAAAGAGGTTTTTTAACTTTTGAAAATATGTTCAGTTTTGTTTTTATTTAACTGTTACCACTTTGAAAACCTCAAAAAATATGTTGAATGTGTCCTTTTAATGCAATGCTTTTGAGCAGTTTACTGTCTTTATTGCCCTTTAACTAACGTTATTCAATCGTATTTAAGCTAATTTTAGTATTTATGCAAAGTGTGAGTCCTTGTGGTGTGAAAATGTCAAATAAAAAAAAAAAAAACAAAAAAAAAATGTCATGTGGCTTGGCGAAAATATCGCATCAAAAAAGCAGTTTGTGCTGAATGAATTTGTGTTTGGCACAATTCTGAAGAACAGAAACTGATCAGAAAACGACATATAAGAGGTTAAATGCCAAGTTTTTTGAGACAAAAAAAATCAAAAATGGCTTGAGATGCCGACAGATATTGGTCGACCTAAGAAGGATTTTTCTGATATGTGTCCAAAGGCACAGATCAAACAAGTGTCGACTCTTCTTCAGGAAGCAACATGTGAACTAATGGTGGCTGCGATGGGAGCAGTGGACACGGGACCTATCGCCAAAAGTTTCAAGATGGGGAAACAAGTATGGTCGATCAGCATTTGTTTACTGTTTGCCTCGTACCGTTACAAATTCAGCGTGGTTCTACAATTTTGTGGAAAAACACGCGACCTTCAGCAACCCGTTATTGTCGGCCTATAAAACTCACTTGTCAGAAAGAATCAAGTGAGTTGATACGTTTGGAAACTGACAACATAAAGAGCCAAATATTGTCCATCAAGCCAACGATTACCAGCTCATTTACCATACTCCATGAATTTCATATGACGATGCTGGATGGTAAAACATTTGGCGTTCTAGCAGAAGCATCGACACAGACATGTGGTATTTGTAGAGCAGTACCAAAAGATATGAACAATATGGATTTGGTAAAACGCTACCCGGTTGATACGATTTTTTTAATGTGTATTACATATCTCCTACAGACTTGCAATTAAAAAATAGCAAGTTCGTGGTGATGATAAGCCGGAGGTGGAAGCTAGAAAATAAAAAATTAAATTAGAGTTAAGGAAAAAAATTGGCATATTAGTGGACATACCAATAGCTGGTAGTGACAAAACCAACAATGGTAATACAGCTAGAAGTTTTTTTAGGCTAACCTGACTTGGTAGCTCGCATTACAGGAGTTAGCGAGGCACTCATTTACTAGTTTAGTGTCATTTTACGTGCAATAACTTGTAGATATGAAGTCAATATTGATGTATTTTGATCATATGCTATGAAATCAGCTGAAATGTTTTTCGACTTATATCCATGGTATTACATGCCATCATCTTCAGTCCATAAGATATTAATACATGGTGCAGTTATTATAAATAATGTGGGTCTTCCTATTGGTATGATGTCTGAAAAAGCTCTTGAAGCCAAGAATAAAAATTGCCGGAATATTCGGGAAAATCATTCTCGAAAAAATATAAGATGTAACACAATGGAAGATGTCTTGCACTCTTTACTGATATCTTTTGATTCACTAATTACATCATTATCGAAAACGTCAACAAAGTCGGCAAAGTCCATTAATTTTGATAACGTCGTTGCTGAACTGCTTATTTATTTTCAAAATATAAATAATAATTCTGATTATAAAGATTCCGATTAAATGTCGTTTTAATTTATTAAAATCATAAAAACTAAAACTGAACAATTTAAACAAAAGTATCACCAATTTATACTGTTTGTATATGATTTTTATAACAATTGTATTGAATCTGTGGGAAATACCTAAGGTAGGACACTGAGACTTGAGACACTAAGGACTTGCGTATAATGGGTTAAAAATTGTAAGTACAAAGTTGTATTAAAAATCAATTAATTTACTCGACTTATTAATTAAATTCCGCTAGCAGGGCTATTGCGCCCACTGTGCGATGGGCAGAGCAGAACGGTCTTGGAACCAATCCACAAAAGACCAAGCTGATTGTGTTCACCCGAAGATACAAGATACCAAGCTTTAAGCTTAAAACTTAAACTTAAACACAGCTTAAGGTATCAAAGGAGGCCAAATACCTTGGAGTAATTCTCGATTCAAAACTCTCATGAAAGAGAAACTCAGAAGGCAGGATGAATATGGCACTTTAAGCATTCTTTGAAAGACGTTTTGGAAAGGACTGCAATCGTATATCATTCGTTAATTTTACATAGCCGTCGTCAGACGGGTCGCACTAATTCCTATCTAAACAACCTTCATAAAATTCAAAGACTTGCTTGTCTGGGTGTAACAGGATGTATTCGTTCTACTCCCCAAGCAGCACTTAACGTGATTCTTAACCTGGAACCTATTGGAGTTTTCCTCAAGAGCATGGCAGAAAGGAGTGCGATTAGGCTGCACGTCTAAGGTCTCCTGAAACCTAGTGCATAAGCACAGCATCATTCTACGCTCAGTAGAACCATGATACGATTATAGAAACATAGTAACGTCCCCATACATTATTATATTTGTTAACTTGAAACCAAACCTATTCTAATTACAAAAAAAAACCTCGAAATTATCGATGGTGCCAATACCGGTAGTTTGACTTCTCTAGTCTACTCCACACAGTGGACGGTGTTGTATGGCGATAGCGGCCAAATATACTTCCAGTGAAGCTAGATGCATACTTTTTTATTATATTAATAATAATTTGTACATAAATTTTGGAGTAAGTGCGACTACGCCCTAGAGATGGGCACGGCCTGCACGGCGATGGAGGGTGGAGCACAGAGGTTAACACCAATGGCAAGAACCAAATCGATGCCCTCATCGCAATCCCACCATTTAATTGTTCTAGGTAATTTTAACATTCCTGAAACTATTTGGTCCACAACTGAATCTTCTAACACACTTTTAACTACTGCATGTCACGATATTATTGATGGCTTGTTTGACATTTCGTTGTCTCAAGTCAACCATGTACGAAACACCTTAGATCGCCTGCTCGATCTCTGTTTTGTCGCTTATCCGGCAAGAGTCAGTTTGGTTTGGGTCCCGCCCTTGACGAAGCCCGAAGATCCATACCATCCTACTTTCGATGTGACTATCGATACTGGGACTGTGGGAGAATAAGTTTGATCGGCCAGCTAAGAAACTCCACTGTTTTCGCAAGGCGGATTTTCCATGGCTGAATAATTTCAAATTTTTTAATTAATTAATTAATTCCAATCTCTATTCTAAACATAAACGTATCGGTTCCTAAGCTGTCATTCTCGCTACTTAGCGGCTCGGTCTAAGTTCACAGTGCTTAACGCGCAGTGTAATAAAAACTATCTGACTCCTTGTTGGGTTCAGTTCGCGAAGGACCCAAAACAGTTTTATAATTTTGTCAACACTAAAGGTAAGCCAATTACACAACCTACCTCGCTTTTATTTGAAAATACGACAGAATACAATGATCAGGCAATCGCCTATCTTAGTCATCCGATTCAAACCAGACTTATTCTTATAACATGCCAAATCAAACCCAATCTTCAGTCCTAGCTTAAACGATACCTCCCTTCTTGTGGATCTTCAACGTGTCAAGCCGGTATATTCGCCAGGTCCCAACGGAATACCAGGCTGTGTGCTTAGGTAGTGTGCCGTGGCCCTGTGTAGTCTCCTTCTAAAATTGTTACACTTATCCTTAGAAACATCCCAATTTCCCCTTATTTAGAAGGAATCATTCGTCATTCCTCTCCACAAAAAAGAAAGCAAAGTGGATGCTTAAAACTATAGAGGAATCTCTAAGTTGTTAGCCATCCCAAAACTTTTCGAAAACATAATTACTCCCCCATTTCCAGCACCTTTGTAGATCGAAATTACCTTTGCGGTGGACACGATTACTAAAAAAACTATTGATCCGATCAACACCAAATTTTGACTACTTATTTATTATAATAATAGCTAGTCCTTAAAAACTTCCTTTTTTAGAGCATAAAAATCGAAAATCTTATACCTTGAAAAGGTACATTTTTTGCTAAAACCGTCGCCAATTTTTTTTTAAATCAAAATTTTTAGAACTCCATCGTCCAGGGACTAGGCAATACAATATACTAACAACATTTTTTTGAATTTTTGATTTCCGATGAACCGTTCTCGGGATATGATGTCCACCGCAAGTCACCATCAAAAAAGACGATCTTGGAATTCGGCCATAACATTTTTATTATTTAATATTTTTTTATGAAAAAATTTTAATAAGTACCCAGAAACATGTACTAAACAATGTTGGCAAAACATTTTTAATAAATATTTTTTATAGTGTAAAAAAAAAAACGATAAAATTTCATTTTTTTTTTTTTTTTGCGGTACAACTGTATATAACCCCTTAAGGGAATGAATATATCATATTAGGAAACTCGACTTAATGGGTTTTCTTGTCGATCTTTTTAGATGGATCTCAAGTTATCTGAATGGCAGGACGCAAAAGGTCCTCTTAAAAAAAAAACTTGTCAAATGTTCTCCGGGTGACCTCTGATGTCCCGCAAGGGAGCCACCTGGGTCCCTTACTTTTTACATTATTTATTAACGACTTGCCCAAAGTTTTGACTAACTCCAGAGTACTTATGTACGCTGACGACGTTAAGCTTTGCGTGCAATACAGGCACGGCGCTGGCCAGTCGGATTTACAAACAGACCTTAATAACTTTCAATATTGGTGCGATGCAAGCTTATCAAACCTAAATGGCTCCAAATGCAAGCTCATGATACTCTCACGTGTCTCTCCCAAGCTTGCAACTTATAAGCTGAACTGCTGGTCTTTGAAAAGGATCACTCTAGTTGACGATTTGAGTATCCGCCTAGATCCTAAATATGGGTTTATCGATCATATTTAGTGCATTGTAAATAAAGCCAGGGGTGTGATTGGATTTATTAAACGGTGGTCGAAAGAATTCGATGACCCCTACGTCACGAAGAATTTATACATTTCGTTAGTTCGTCCTATTTTAGAATATGGATCTTGCGTTTGGAGTCCCCAGTGGGACGTCCTCAGCAAGCGCATTGAGTCAGTTCAAAAGAACTTTGGAACTTGGAAAGCAGCGATCTATTGGGTCAGTTGAATTTCCACGTACCATGTAGACCCAGCACTGTAGAATGAATGAAATGCATGAACCCTTTAGGATATTATGAGGAAATTATAATGGTTTGTATAAAATTACCTCATCTGTAGATAGTCTTTCTAAACTAAAAACATTTATCTTATCCCACTTAGTACACATGCAAGATAGCATTTTACCTTTACTTTCCTTTCGCGTCTATTAACACCAAACCCTAACAAGCTTGTGCTTGGTTTCGAAGGGCCACTTGAGTGTTCTGTAGAAGAGGCTGACGGTCGACGGTAGATGGGGTATTGTGAACACGAATTCCATTTTTCACCACCTTCTTATCGTTCCCTGAAAATCATTGCAGTGTGAATTGGGCTTAAGGCGGATGACCCAATAAATCAATATTTTGAGTGCCCAAAAAGTAGTTCCTTTGCTTGAACTTGTGAGAAATTGCATTGTCGTGGTGGAGAATGATTCGTCTTCGGCTTTGGATTTCCTTATTTCTCAAAACACTTCTGGCAAACAAATGACTGCGTACCATTCAGAATTGACCGTTCTACGTTTTTCTAATGGAATGGTGGCGTTCATCATCACCATCGCCAATTTTCGTTGGCTTTTCCTCATTTTGAAAGACTCATACGGTCGACTGCTGTTTAGTTTCGGGCTCATATGCATCGATTTTGTAGACAGTCCCGGCACTGCATTTTTTTTTATAATTTTCTTGCACCAATAGACCCGGGCGACTATTTGATCACTTGTCAGATTATGCTGTATCCAACGCGAGCAAAGCTTTTTTACGACTAGCATTCATTTAATATTGAATGTACGCTAGTGGAACTTATGCCCAAGAATGCCTGAATCTAACGGTATGTAACATGTCCATCTTGCTCTGCATCGACATTTCCTAGCACAACAACTATTTTTGGACGACCACGTGAAAATTCATTGTACCAGTTTTTACAGTACTATTGCATTACATCATTATTGCTTGGTTAATCGATGTTTAATACTGTAAAAAATGTAACACGAAAATGTTGACGGCTTAACTCCATGATTTTGCCTAAATGAACTTTAAAAGTCACTGTAAAAGCTACGTTCTCACCATCGCTAAAATTTAGCAACCAAATTTCGGCCCCTCTTAGCAAGGTCGATATTTTAAATTGACTGAGTCTTCGCAAGGGTGGCGTGAAAGGTAGGAAATATCTGATAATTCCCCGCGACCCTTGCGAAATGGAGACAGGCAATTGGAAACAAAGCAGTATGACGGGATTTTCCAGCGGGGAAAAATGCATTTATTTACAATACAATTCAAGAAGATCCTATTATTTGGGATATTGACCATAAAAAAAAATATATATATATATTTAAGCAAAAGGAAGTCTTACCGGGAAATAAGCAAATCAAACGAAAAAATTACTTAAATTATGATTTTGGCCCTCGGCTTTGGAAATTTAAAAAATTGTGGAGCATAATATAGTATAAATCATAATAAAAGTCATTTGTTCGTTTGACCGCGTTTAATTTGAATTTTAAACAAACACAGCTGACAGTATGGCCGTTTGGCAGTTTCGTATGGATTTTCGGTGAACACCATAAGACCAGGTCACACTAGACCTTAGCTAGCTAAGGGTTTAGCGACGGTGTCGATAGCAGAGTTGCCAGGGCACTGCCAAAAAAGGGTATATTGTTCTTAGTCCTCTTGTTCAACTCCATGTTACGTATCCACCACTTCCCCTCACAATGGAAGTGTGCTGTGATAACGATGATTCCGAAGCCAGGCAAACCGGAGAACCTTGTTGCGTCTTACCGACCGATAAGCTTGCTGCCCACATTCTCTAAAATATTTGAAAGAATATTTCTTAGCAGAATAATGGCAGTAAGAAGCGTGCAGGATGCCATTCCAGACCACCAATTCGGCTTCAGGAATCACCATGGTACCCCTGAGCAAGCCCATAGAGTGACGCAACACATTTGGAATGCCTTCGAAAATAGACAATACAGCTCTGCTATCTTTCTGGACGTCAAGGAAGCGTTTGATAGAGTGTGGCACGATGGCCTGCTATTCAAGCTGAAATCTCTCTTGCCAACTGCTCAGTTTCTTCTAATGAAATCATATCTGCTAGATAGAAATTTCATGGTTGAAGTGAGAGGCGAGAGATCAACCATCAGACGCATAAGAGCTGGCGTACCTCAAGGTAGTGTATTGGGTCCTGTGCTTTACACCCTATACACCTCTGACATGCCAAATTCCAGTGTTCCGGGTACCCTCCTGGCAACGTATGCTGACGACACAGCCTTCATTGCTAACTCTTCGTCTCGGATTGAAGCTTCCAGAATGACGCAAAACTTCCTGGAGCTCTAC
>VNJO01004892.1:0-11745 GCA_008042535.1 Drosophila tani
TGAACACAAAATTGATTTTTATAGATATTTATAGATTAAAAATTTTCCACATAAGCACCCAGAAAAAGAGACCATTTGCTGGATAAATTTATGCCATTATTCCATTCTTTCTTTCTATTTTTTTTCTGCCGCTCTGCTTTTATTTTTTGCTTTCTCCGCTTCGATTTCCAATGGATTTGCAACCCTCATGTGTGATAGATTATGAACTCGGAAATTGCAACAGTAGCAAATAGCAAAGAGCAGACAATACCCTTCCATCTCATGTGGGTCTGACTTGCTCGAGGGGGGACACTTTGGCCGGGCCAGCCCAGCCCAGCCCATTAAATTAAAAGGCCATAAATTATGGGATGGCTTTAATGTCAGTCGAAGATTTTCCAGAGCAGTGTCAATTGCATCTATCGATTGTCTGTCCCGTCGTTTCGTCCATTGTTCTGCAGTTCATTGAGTTGGATAACTATTTTATGGTTGTATCATTGAATATGAAGTGAGGTAGGGAAAGAGGTTAACAATGAATGGATTAAAAAAGGGAGAACTTTCGACTAAGAATAAATACCAAGAAATCACCAAAACTCAGAGGAAAATATTCAAATAAATTAATTATGAATTTGTAAGAAATATAATTAAATTCTTTATATTTTACTAAATATTTAGGCAAATGTCACGCTGAAAAATACATAAATAATTCTATTACAACATAACAAACTCAATTTATTTTAAAATCGGATTTCGAAAATTATTTTTGGGAGAGTTCTTTTCATATAATTTTTATAGTTGAATGTTGACATTAATGTGCACTGTAATTTATAGCTTAATTATTTAATTAATTGTTTGGCCTGACATAAACTAAATAACAAATATATCAAATCTATAAAGGACTTGTTCATAAAATTAAGTTGTACATCTTTCAATAAAGTTTTAAATTCTGACCAGAATCCCCCGGAAATGACATTCAAGTTCACAAAATTTTGTATAATATTTCATTGATTTTTATTGCTTCATGCTTTTTACATTTAAATTTATTCTGCATTCTCAGATATAGTTCTCAAACTGCATCCCTCATCCCCCGTGCTCATTAATTCAATTGACAACAACATTTCGCTGCGTGTCCGATTCACAAACAGGGAAACCCAATTAGTTACAGTCGGCAATGCATATTAAGAAAGAAATAGGTCCCCAGAATATTGAATGGCAATTATCCAGTGATTTGGGCCCCGTATAAAAATTGACAATTAATAAACTGCCGGCCGTGGAGGTGACAAACGTTTAAACAATAGAAATTGATGAGATAGCGTGACGCATGCATTATATGACAAATTAATTGCAATTTGACGCTGCCCAAAATGTCAATCAAAGAGCAATAAATTCCCCAAACACGATGGGAAAGAAGAGAGCAGAGCTCAAGGCAAACAAGAGACTAAATATGTAGTTGCGAGATAAAAGAGAGAGTATGGGGAGAGGCCACAAAGAAAAACAAGATATACTTTTTTTCGGGACAAAGGACTCTTGTTTCGGATAAACTAGTTAAAAATTAAATATACATTAAGGCTCTAAAGTGGTTAAGTACATTTATTTTTCTTACTATTGGCGAAATATAATTATATTTACTATTTTTGGGATCTTGTCAAATTAAATTAAATTGCTGTAAATCAATTAAGTTTTAGCTAATTTTCTCTCTCTGTACAACGAAAATAAACTCCTTTTTTTCGGCTGACAGAGATAGCTCTAAGCTTAAGCCAAGTAACTAGCGAGCATCAAAGCAATTACTAAAAAAAGAGACACAGCTACCGCACACTCACAAACAGAGAAAGAGAGAGCTACTAACACACACACAGGAAGATACAGGCATACGTACGTACATATATAAAATGTTCAAATCATCAAACAATAAACTCAAAATGGACTCCATCGCTTGTCGCACGTTTCATGCTCATTTTCATGTCGAGCGCGTTAAAAACATGGGGCTAACCCCCACCTTGCCCGTCTCTCTCACACGCTCCATCTCTGTTGCACACATTAGGGGAAACGGAAACGGAATGGGAACGGAACACTGGCCATCTTGCGCATGCCGCAAGGGGCGTGGCCTCCCCTTACCAGCTTTCCACTCACTCGCTTCCACTCAGACTCGGACTCAAGCCGATGTGGTGAAGATAATGAGCTCCGCCGATCCGATTCTTCGGGGCCGCCTTTACTGTTTACTGACTGCCCCAACTTGATTACGTTTTGACCTTCTCGTTGCCGCTTTGTTTTTCCTTTGTTCTGTGTTTTTTATTTCTTACTCTCTTTGTTTTTCTGCTTTTCTTTGTTTGCCTCAATGTTGCGACGTGTTTGTTGCATATTTGATAGGCTACTGTACCGAGCGACCCTCGGTGCTGGCAGCTCATTAACAGTCCCCGTCTCCCTTGATTTGGCTTTGGGTTTTTAATTAAAAAATTTTGGGGATTTCTTGTTTTTGTGATTTTTGTTTTCTAATATGCTTAGAAGTGGGTCTTGGCTTGGGGGTTAAATTTAGAATGCCAGGTGGATGTAAATCGGTGGAAACTAAGGAACTTTTTGTATTATTATTAAAGGGAAATTTAGTGAGTAATGTTTAAAAACTGAGTGAGGCTTTAAGTCAGGAAAAAATTAAAATAAATGATTAAAAAGGGTTTTTCTTTTACATTATTAATATTTAAAAGATTTATTTTGTAAATATATTTATTTAGATACAAAACCTAATTACCTAATAACTCACCATGACTATGCTATAATATTTAATAAATAATATTCTACGCATTATTTTATTTTTAGAAGCAATCACAGTTATTGAACAGATATTATTAAATCCATAAAATTAACCTTAATTATAAAATGATACTATACTTAGTTTTGACTAGCATTATTTTATGAAACTGGTCGTAGGTCTATTATAACTAATAAATCATAATTATAATATCCTAATTATAAGTTAGCTTTTAGTTTTTAACCAAATATTAGCTTATTAATAATCGGAGATGAAAAATAAATATTTAAGGTAGATATACTACTTAAATAAAAATATTTTAAATTAATTTAGGTTTATCTTAATCAAACACTTTACCAAAGGTCTTAAAAATATACACTTTATATATACTAGAGGTCCCTAAACGCCTTCCCTTCCACCTTAGTTTCTAAAGTCTCCCGTAGTATTTACGAAATATGCCCTGCCCCAACCTCGGAAACTGTCCCGGAACTTAGCCATCTTTTAATGGGCCTCCCTCTGGCCCCGTTCCCTCTCGCTATTTTGATATAAATAGATTGCCCCTACAATGATCATTAAAAACGCATACTCCGACATTGTTTTGCTATAAACATAAACAATAATTCAATTCGCTGCGGAGGACGACAGCGGCAACGACAACGGAATAAGGGCAGAAACAGAAAAACACGGCATAATCAATGTCGATGTCTGCCTACAAGGACTTTGCTGCTGCTGTGGAAACACACCCACTCACAGATACAGAGACAGAGACAGGCGAAAGGCTGCAGGATACAGATACAGAGTGCCAGGACATCGTATATTACCCCGCTCGCAGATAGATATAGAGAGACATCCCCAGGAAAATAGACAGGACATGGGCTAGGGAGCGCTCTCGCACTCGTATATCAGCATTGGAATCCACCCGGCAAAACCCCAGCAGCGAAAACAATTTGGTAAGTTTTCGAATATTTGCCGAGTGTGCGAGCGAGCGAGAGGACGCATCTAATCCGGCGCAAGCGGGATGGCCATACTGTGGCCCTCCCTTTCTGCCCCAGTACAGGAGTGGAGGAGTGGAGGCGGAGTGGACTGGAGAGTGGAGAGTCCATGTACAAAGCTTAGAAATAGACAGACAATAAAAGCTTCATGAAGCGACATTGCCGACGCCATCATTTGAGTGAGTGTGCGAGCGAGAGGGCTGACCAGGGCAGACCGAGTGAGATGGCAACAGAGATGGGGAGCATCCATGAAGTTTCTGTTGATTTTTATCATTTATCGATTTCGAATTTGTGTCGAGGGACAATTTAGTGGAGCGCCCAATCCAGCTTCACTCCAAGCACTTTAAAAAATATATATGTAACAAACGATAGTGTGTTAGAATCAGTTGGGAATTATAAGCAACATATGAAAGAAAGTGATAGCTATTTTTTCATACATTACAGATATTTTCCATAGTTTTAATACAGTACGTATTCTATTCTGAACGAATTCGTCAATATTTAGTAAGAAATAACTCCTAAAATAATTTGTATCCAATATTTGGAATATTTTCTTAATCTCTGTTTATTCAAATAAATAATATTTACATTTAAAAATGTAAGGGTGAAATTGTTAAATTTCAAAAGATATAATTATTCAATTATATATTTATTCGGAAAATTGATTGATTTCCTTATTTTAAATTTCATAATAATTTTTCGGAAAATTGATTGATTTCCTTATTTTAAATTTCATAATAATTTTCTAAGTGCCATACTACTTTTTTTTAAAGTGAATGTGCTCATGTTTTGCCGCCCATATTGCCTCCACTCCATGGACATTCATGAGGTGTCACCCCGAAATCCGCTGTCCGAAAGGGGTGATGGGCAGCTCCAAAACTCCACCCTACCCTCACTCGCTCCCAACTTCAAACTCCGGCCTGTCATTGTCAGGCTAAACTGCTGCCGACTGGAGTACATTTTTGGCCAGCAATCCCGGAGAGGAGCCGTTGTTGGCGTGCTATTTATGGCCAGCACACATTCGAATGCGAATACATAGCAGCTCGTCCTCGTAATTCCCACGAATGGGGAATTCTCCCTTTCAGTGGGTGCAGCTCCTCTATTGATTTTCGAGAAGTGCTCCTTAAAGGCCGTGGTGCTGTTTTGAAATCACAGGAGACGTTCTGTTCTTTAAAATGTGTGAGAATAAGAATGAGCTTTAGTAAACATTTAAATAAGTAAAGATACTCAGTTATGGTAAATAGTTCAAGCGGTCCTTACTTCAAATATCCACAAGATATGTATGATTCTATATTTGCCTGCTTTAGAAATTAGAGATACCTAAACAGACAAAACTAAAACTAGCAAGTTCTTCCCTTAAAAAGTTGTAATAGGATTAAAATAATAAACCTAAAAAAATCAACAGGCTTAGAATACCAATCCTCTTTAATACCAATCCAGACCAACAACTAAGCCCGGTAACACTAAAAATCCGTTTAAGTGTATGATTTCTCCTTATGCAAGGCCAATGCTTTTGAGTATTCTCCTTAAATCTCTAAACAATAAAGCAATTAATCAAATCATATTTGAAACGAGGAGAACACAAACAAACCGAATTGGCAAGCCCCGTTCGGGAAATCAGTTGGCAATATTTCAGCAAGGAGATTAACAGGCCTGAGGTCCTAAGTCAAATTGTCCTCCTGGGACACGTTCGCACACACAGGAAGAGTTTATTGTGTTTGCTTTCTTTTTTGCCGAAATTCCATTAACCTTAGCGTCAATAAGCGGCTTAGACGGGATTTACCTGAAACCTATCCGATCCGAAACCGATCCGGATCCGAAGCCAGAGACGAGCACGTTCGACATTCTGAGGACGCCTGCGCAGCTGGCAAAAAGACAGAAGAACTAAACCTGATCTGAAATGGCAAATTCAAAGGCAATTCACACTCGGACGTCAATTGCTGGAAGTTGACTTCGGGCGCGTACCCAGCACAAAGAGCTGAAAATACTGCGGAAAACTCACCGGAACTGTGCGGAAGTTCATCCGATTCCCTTTCATATATGAATGGGGAAACGTGCCAGGTTCAATGGGTGCCATGAGTTTGCAGAATTCGTACAGAAGAAGCCGCCCCATTCTTCTCGTATTTAATTCAAGACACCAAAGACTCTCCTATTGAATATCACGTAATACGGCGGCTGTTTACGGAGTTGCCGCTAATGGCTCCTCTAGGTAATTATCGCCGGTATGCTAATGGCGTTTTGAATCGAAAACGAACCGAACCGAAAGCCGACCGAAGCCGCCCATTCCCCTTACCCCAAACAAAATAGAGAAGAGTTACGATTGTTTGCCATTGCACTCGCTGTTAAAGCATGATTAATGTGGGTGCTCCATTAGATGCGAGTCAACAATGGCAGTTTCGGTAGTTGCAACAGTCAGTCCGGTCCCGGGGAGTCATTAGCCAGTCTCAGTTCAATGAGTCGCGGATGGGAGTGTATGCCATGGATAGGCTCGTCACGCCACTCTTTTTCCATTCGCGATGGGTGCGTGAGATTCGTTGGTGGCATTGACGTCTTTTTTCCTCGGAGAAGGGAGAAGAAATAGTCCTTTGATGTATTAGGATTCCACATGATTCCACTTATCCTAACATTTAAAGTTTCTATTTAGAAATTTTATTTATTTTATCACCGAACTAGGATTATTCTTTACCTTAGTCTGTCTTAAATCTCTTTCTTCACACTTCCATCCTTGAATTGCCATCATTACTATATCAGCTTGTTGCATTCCTGCTTCTTTTTCCCATTATTACCACCTTGGAGAGGGCGGCATTCATAATTTAATGATATTTATTGATATTTCGCTCCGTATCGCCTGCCAAGATGAACCTGCTTCGATTTCATTCATTGGCTGTCCAATGTTTTCTACTCATATGCCCGCATGATTGACAGTTAATCAATCTTATGGTTTTAGTTTGATTCTTTTCACACATTTCCCTTATTCTCGGGTGACGTTTTCGCCCCTCCGTTGGCCGCATTCATTCATTTGTTCCGTTTTCAGTTTTTGTCTGCACCTTGTTGGCCAGAAGAAGAAATACTTTCGAGTTAATCCTTTTGACTTTGTCCGCTTGACGGATTGTCGTTTGACTGACTGCACTGACTGACCGGATTGACTGCACGAGAAGGAGTGCCTAAAGCAGATTTCCGGTCTGTAATTGTTATGAGTTTTAAGCCATGTAAAGAATCACTTCTTAATTCTCTTGTAGGAGTTGGATGATCGGATTTTGTAGTACAACTCATAGGCAATTCTTAAAAATTTTTCTGCGTAGGCGTTATGGGTTAAGACTGATCCTGGTTTGAAGAATTTATTAAATTACTAGAGGAGTCAGCAGTATAGTTTTTTTAAGTAATCTAATGATAAAGATTTTCTAAAACTAAATGTGCTCCTAAATGGATGCAACGGTGAAAAATAGTTTTTAAAATGAGCACTTCCGCTATTTTAATTAATTTTTTAATATATCTGTGTTCAACATTTTCTTATTTAACAAAAAAGCCAATGCCCTAACAATTAACAATCACTTCTCATTTTCCTAAACTCACCGAGATTTATATTTCTTTTCCCGCCCCATGAAAAACTCGAATCACATTTTAATTTTGTATTTTTCCTTGCATTTTATTTTTGTTTTATCAATTCGAAATAATTAAAATTACAATTTAATTTAAGTACATTTTACATATTATTTACTGCAATAGTTAATCAATCGTCTTTCGCGTTCAGTATCATCATCAATATTGTGAATATTGTGTGGCGCAATCTCAGTTAGCATAGTTAATCGTTAATAGTTTATATTTATTTTTTAAATGTACGAACTAAGATCTGTTCTAATGCACGAAATTACATTAAAGTTAGGGATTAGAAACTAAACATACAATATGTAATAAATTCAGTTTAATTTTTGTGCTTGTGCCTTAACTCCAGTATCCTTCTTACCAATTAGCGACGTTAATTAAGCTTTATTTTTAAGGTAATTCTTTTGTTTTTTATAAAATTAACATAAATATTTACACACCTAATAAACAAAGGGAGGGAAAAATGAGTGAGAGTGAGATAGTTCGAGGGAAAAAATTAGGTCTTCAGAAGACGGTAAAGTGGCAAAACCTTAAAACTCAAACCCGAATAATTTAGCTGCAATTTTGTCTGGCTGCTGCTGCTGCTTTTGTGGCTGCTTTTGGCTGCTGGGTTCTCTAGCTAATTAGCTGGCGCTTTGAAATTTATTTTAAGTGTATTCCATTCCATTTCATTGCGAGTTTCGTCCGTAGTTTGTAAATTCGTTTTAATGGCGATAATTATCCTGCTGCTGCTGCTGCTGCGAGGAGCCGGAGCTATTGCTGCGACATCTCTTGCTCTGGGCGGGGGATTCCCCCAAGTCGATGCTTTCGTTATCGCTGTCCATGGTCTCGCTGCAATCGCCATCGTTATCGCCACCCATGTCGTCCTGTTTCCTCTTCGCGGTGGCCATTTCCGCCGCATGCCGCTTGCGCCATTTGGTGCGACGATTCTGGAACCAGACCTGCAAAACGAAACAGAGAAATTTCAATTTAGTGGGAATCCAGCAATGAAGGAAATTGGGATGGACAAAAATCGGGGGAAAAATTCGATATGGCATATATCGAAAAAGTTTCAATATCGATAAGCATAGTTTGTATCGATAAATTCGATTGATAATAAGATACAAAGACTAAATATCGTTTATAGCCGCAGAATAATAAGTACACTATTCAATTTAGCAGATCAGGAAAGAGACGAATGACCATAATATAATTTTATATCGATACTTAATTAATCGACCAAATTCGGGGTTCAATATATTATAAAAATATCTTACTAATAAATAAAAATTTATACTAATATTTTACGGTCTTAAAACACTAGTGTATCGACCAAATTGGTCGACTAATTGTTCGAAAAATCAATATAAACTTCGATTCCGCTATAAAGATTAATTTTTCAATATCTTAAATAAATATAATTTCTTTAAAATACCCTATAGTCAAGTCGAATTAAGCCTACAATATCGATATTTTTAGACCATCCCTACCGGCGGCCCAAGTTTTAAATCGAAAGCTCGCTCCTTCTGCATGTGTAATTAGGCGAGTCACATTGTCAAAGTCATTAAGTGGCCAAGAGGAAGGGAGCGAGGGCATGTGGGCCCATAAGTCGCATCATCAACGCCGGTTAACCCTCAATTAAGACAATATTAAGCCCTGGCCAGCCAAATGGCGAAATGTTGCCCGGCAGCAGCAGCAGCAGCAGCAACTGTTTCAGCGGCAAAAACTATGCACAAAACCATGACTAACGTCTTTGGCTGCGCTTCATTTTGCCCGGCCTCGTTTTCCTCGCTCTGTGGCAACATATGTTGGCCAAAAACCCGCCTCATTCCCCCATTACCCTCTCCATCTTCGGGCTGTTTTAAACGGGGATTCACCACCCAAGTCCCAGGCACGTTTTGCAGCTTTCCTCGTTGCTTGTTCCTCGTTCCTCAAAAGCGTGTGCTGCCTCAAAATCGGCATAATTTCTACATTTGCCTGATGATGGAGCAGATTTTTTGGTAGCTGTTTGCAGTTAGAATCATTAACAAAGCCTATAAATGGGCACTTAGTGTTGGAGTTCTTGTTTTGAAGCAAGATCTGGGATTTTCGAGTTTAAATGGAATAACTTCAAGGATATGAGAACTAAATCAAGAATAATATCTAAATAAATCTTAAATCTAAATAAATATAATCCATTTCCCATCATATTTATCTTTATTCCTTACGAGTTCCTGAACGTTTCAGTTAATTTCCATTATGTCCTATCAAGAGATCAACGTAATTACCTATCCCAGAGCGTCGTCATAACCATTTTTGTTAAACATTTTCCCCGCTACCCGGACCCGGACCCGGGACCCGCATCCGTGGCGAAATCAACGCCGAGAAACAACAGCCCAAAGGTGCAATTAAACCAGATACAGGATAATTTACAACTTCATTTGCACATTTGTGTAATTATTATTTGCAACATTATGCGAAATAAAAATACAATTAATATTTTCCGTGTGTTACAAGCCGCAGTGGAAAGCGGAAAGCGGAAAGCGGAGAGACAGGACACAGACTTTCCCAGTTCCGCTGTGTCTTGGCCCTTGGAAAAACAACAGACACCCAACACAGCGGCAGCAACAACAACATTAGCCGGCATCATTAAGGCTGCTTTTCATGGTCATTATTTTTTGGTAACATCTGTGTCCATGTTGTTACGGGATTTGCCACTGAGCCATGGGCAAAAACGGGAAAATTGAGCAAGTTGGGGCAAGTGGCTGGCTTCCTCTAGCATTTTCCTTTTGCTCTTCCCCCAAACCCTTGGTTTTCCCCTAGCCTCGCCTCCTTCCACTTTGTCGTCATCATATTGCGAATGGTGAGTGCGTCATCTAGCACCCACTAAAGCATAGTTGATGTTGCCGTTGGTTGAGTGAGAGGCTGTGACAACAGATTGCCAATGGTTTTTGGGGAAAAATATTGAAGTTGTGGGGCATAAGAATCAGGTTTTCATTCTTCAGAACTTTAAAAACTGATTAGATCAGCTAGAACCCTTTTAATAATTTGTTAGAATATGTTTGTAAATATTTTTAAAGCTAGGATTCTTTGGAAAATTAGAAGCGTCTCAGAAGCCAGATTTCAAGTATTGAAAGTAGTTTATTTTCTTCTTCACCATTCATAAATCATTCCTAAATATTCTACTAAATTACATCATTACAATCTCCCTTAATATTTTGTATACATTAACCTAGACTTTTTCAACACAAAATTTGGTTGAAAAATTCTTTAAAACAATTCTTTCTATACAATTCTTTAAGTAAAGTGATATTTATTAAACCTATCTAACTATTAAATGTGGTTCTTTATTCCACAGATATTTTTTAGAAACCCTTTTCCATCCCTTGGGTGATCTAACCATTCAAATTCTTAACTGAAATTTCACAAATGCTTGCCACAAATATTTATGGCCACAAAAACGGCAAGAAGCAGCAGCTGGAGAACTTAGATGCCGCCTTTGCCCAGGTACAGACAGGTACAGATAGCCAAATGGCGGTTTCAGGAGATGGTCAAGGGAACAGAACCGAACAGAACACAATTTATGACAGCCAACATGTCAAAGTCAATCAAATATTGTGGCAATCAATTTGACTTGGTCACGTTACGCTTCGCATTCGTATTGGGATTTATTTATTGCGGCAGGATCAGGAGCACCTCCTCCGGCTCCAGAACGGGGAACGCCATACAAAAGGGAAAATGTTATAAAACATATTCGAATTTGGCACCACAGCGGGAGAGGAGTTTGGAGTCGTAGTCGGAGTCCCATCCGTCAGGTGGGCAGCAGCAGCCCAGATAAGGATAAAAAGTGTTATGTAAATTTCGTAGGAACGGACACGGGATGTCAAAACCAAAACCCTCGGCGCGTCGAAATATATGACTCTTTGGGCAAATTGGAAATTTATTTGTTTACGCGTCCTGTGCGGGGGATACTTAAAAGTCATGAAAATTTACAACATGGCCAATGCCTTTTTGGTAACATCGACCCTGACAAGTTGGCTCCTACCTCGTTCACCTTTTTCCTGTTTCTTTATTTTTATTTTTGGCTCCTATTGGTCCGCAGCATTTTTTATTTATTTATATTTGTGTGTGAGTGTGCTTTGTAGTTCTGGCTCGTAAATTTTCGAATTCGTATAGCCGGCTCGCCCTCGCCTCCTTATAGGGGCTCGCTTTCCGTATTTATGTGAGTTTGTGATTTATTTGATTTTGTATTTTGTAGCCATAAACTTGAAGCCAACTCACGGTTCGAGCCGTGCCATAACAATGTATTTGATTCTTGTTTCTTTTCCTTTTTTTTTGGGTTTTTTCCTGGGATAATTTGACTAATTGTTGGGCAACGCTAGAAATCGTCTTCGTATGTAAATTCCAAACGCAGCCCCATTCATTAACACACAATCAAATCCATTAGCCGGCGACAATGGAATTCTTCGTTGG